>JAWWMP010000011.1:3586461-3667177 GCA_035047865.1 Dendrocincla tyrannina | reverse complement strand
TGGTGCAGCCGCCCTCCGGGACCCCGACGGCCGCGGCCTCCGCCCGCCTTTAACGCCGAGATGTCGCCTCCAGCCGCCTGAAGGATATTTGTCCCTGTCCCCCCTCCGTGCCCCCGGCGACACAAGGTAAGAGCGGCGGGCGCGGCGCCCCGCGGGACGGGGCCGCAATGCCCCGTCGGTGCCCGCCCCGGGCAGCGGGGTGAGCCCCCCTGCCCTCCTCGGGGATTGCCGTGGGAGGGAAAATTCAGTGCCCCCGCTTCCAGCAGCGAGCCGGAGGTGCGGGCGGCGGGGCACGGGGTTTTTGGGGGGGCCGTGGCGTTCGGGCTGTCCCCGTCCCCGTGCGGGGCAGCGCGGCAGACACGCGGGTGCGGCGGGGCGATGCTCGGCGGCACCGACGGGCCCGCTCGATCCCCAGGACCGCGGTGCGGGGCCGTGACCCGGCGGACCCCGCTGTCCCTGCGGGCACAGCCCGTGCCGTGCCCGTCCCGTTCCTGCCGGGGCAGCGACTCGCGGGGGTTCCCCGCACCGAGCCCGGCGGGGACCGACCCGGCGGGGCACAGCCCCCCTCGCCCTTCGCTTTTCGTTCGGGGCGTTTGAGGTTGTCTCCCTCATTTTCCTACTGGAACTCCCGTGCCAGGGCGGAGGAGTTACAATTTAGCAGCGAGCTCCCTCGGACGCTCCGGGAAGTTTGGGATAGGCCGATGGTAAAGCTTGCGAATAATGATATTCAGTGCGCCGTAACGATTAGTAATTTGTCATAATATTAGAATAGAACATCCTCTTTAGCTTGTCCACGAGCAGTCTCATTATATTTGTTTATTGTCTGCATAATTGGAACCATTTATTGGTGTGTATTGAATTCTGCCATCGTTTGCACGAGTGTTTACATTGTTTTTCATTTATTCTCTTTATTTTGACATAAGGAGTTTTGTTATTTGCTTCGGTTAGGGGGAGGGATTTAAGTGTTGCACAGGACTGTTTGGGGAGTGTAATATTAAAACAAGATAAATAACTCTGACTACAAAATAAAGTTTGGTTCAGAGCAGCAAATATGAAAATTCTAAATGGGAGCTGCAAACAATGTAAATCCTAAAACAAAACAGAAACCTCAAATGAAGCCAACGCCATCGATCTTAATAATTTTTGTTATATTCCTGGTAGAATCATATTTAATTAAAATCATAATTTCAAATGCAGTCACTGATGAATGAATAGAAAATCAGATCCCTCTTAAATTAACATAGTGTTTTGTAGCAATAATTAGACTTCTTGGTTACGTGTAATGTTTGTCCAGATATTTTTTAGAACGTTTGTTGTCCTCTTATTATTACATGTGTATTCTGACCATTCCTAAAAAAACAAATCTCACCAAGGAAGCATATTTCTGAATAGGCACACCTATATTATTATTATTTTTACTATTATCCATTTGTTTATCTGGAAACCTGTGATTTATCTTTTGATTAGTATACCCAGCCAGCGACAGAAAGATTTACTCTTTCATATTCTTCTTTTTAGATCTTGGATGAGTTTTGCAATGTGAAGTTCTGCATAGATGCCAGTCAACCAGATGTAGGAAACTGGCTCAAATATATCAAGTTTGCTGGATGCTACAATCAGCACAACCTCGTTGCATGTCAAATAAGTGATCAGGTACGTGGTGTTCACTTTCTGGACTTATTTTTTTCAAGGAACTTTAAGGTGTCAATGGAAAAAAAAATAACAGCAATTCACAAGAGCTTTTGACCTGTTTCCTGTTATGGCAAAAGATAAGGTACAGATGGGAAAGGCAGAGTGCAATAATTTTGATTATGGGCGATAAAAAATACGAATTTTCTATTTTTCACATTGTCGTTCAATTCATAAATGATTTTTTTTTTCTTATACCTGACAAAAGTTGTAGACTGCTTTCTCAGGAATGCAAAGCCAGCATTTGCTGATTTTGATTTAGCAGCATTTTCTGGCTCCTGTTCCAGTCCTCTTGGATTGCTGCGTTAAACCGTTGAGTTGATCGGAAGCTGCAACATAAATGTAATGGCAGGAGCGGAGGGGAAGGCACAGAAGTCATAATGGTACCAGTGCAGTTGCATGTGAGGGGCTTTGGATTTGAATGCACACGTGCATGGATATTACTGTGCCTTCCCATACACTTTGCTGGAACTCTGAATAGTTATATGCTGAATCAGGATCTTTGGTGGTTTTCTTTTTCTTTTCATTTATTGCACTTAAATCCACTCTTTGTTGGGCTGAAACATTATTTATCCTTGTGTGTTGGAGAAAGGCTGGTATAGGCAGAGGAAGGACACAGTAAAGCATTTTGCTTTCAGTTATGCTGATGAGTTATTAGGTGTTTCTTAAATCAGGGTTTGCTTTTGTCTGCGGATAATACATACCATTATGAAATATTTTAATGGGCATGGTTAGGTTAAGGAAGCTTTACTTCTTTAAAGTAAAATATCTAAAACAGCAAAGCAACTGATTGTGAATTCTTGTTTCCAATTTAAACTTTGCTACCTGCAACATAGGATTTAATTCATTTAATCAGTGTTTCGTTTTTCACCCCTTAATTAACTGCATCAGGTGAATGTTAAAGATTATCTTTAGCTGATTTAATTGCCCTGACAGTATTGAAAGAAGAATCACAACCAGACACAAAGCTTCAATTAGAAATCATTCCTTCTAATCAAATTCCTTACGTATAGGAAATTAATGTGAGACAGCCTGCTATTTCTAGCCCAGCGTTACGTATTTTGCTCATGCATGATAGTTGATTAAACCAGGTCTAAATAACTTTCTCAGAAAGCATGAGAGAAGATATTTTAATTTTCAACTTTTCCAGTTCAGCCCTGAGCACATGTAGCACAGAACAGCCGAGAGAAGATAATTTCCTTTTCATACAGCAGCTGGTTTAACTAAAGGAACCATAAAGATTATTAGCAAATGCAAGATACATTTTCCAAGCTGAAATACACTTTATGCTGAAAAACGATAAATTCTGTCAGTGCAGAGCATTTATGGAACAGTGATAGGCATAGGAAGCTGTATAGATTAATTGAAACAACAAATTCAAATATTTTAAGTTCAGTAGGAGCTGGCGTAGATAGGAAAGATCATAAGTGGGATCACGTGCATTGGTCAGAGCAACTCAGCGTCTTTGGGTCGGTGGTGGGGACCTGCAAATGAAAAGGCACACGAGGCTGAAACATCAGCATCTCCCTCTGCAAGGCAGACACACACCCGTGCTTTGACGTTTTGGGGAGGAAAGTCAGGGCGCTTTTAACTTTCTCTTTTTTTACTGTTTACATTTCTGACATTTGGTAATGGTGGTTGTACCACTGCCAATAATTTCTTTCATTCACTGGAGACTTGTTATTTATTTTGCACAGTATCGTGCTGTTCATAATTCCATATTTTTATAGCTTTTTGTTGCTGAGATTTGCAAATTAAGATTTGGTTGTCTTTCAAGTAGCATGTTGTGAGCTGGGTGCTGTCAGCAAGAGATTGTTGTCCATTTGGCCCTCTGGAAACGCTGCACATTTACCCACGAAATCGTCCGCGCGCTCCAGCGTTTTATGACCAGAGCCTAAAAAGTTAATGCTAAAAATGTGCTCTCGAATCTTAAAGCGAAAAACCCTTCCTAGCAGCTCCTCCTTCTGCTTTCTTCTGGCACAAGCTCACCAGAGGTAATATAAAATATAATAGGGAGGCAAACTGGGAAATGGACGTTACATGGCCAAACGTGTGCGTGTACGAGGAGTGACAAATGCAAGGCAGGACTGAGTGTGCATATATAGACTGTGCAGGGCTGCCAGGGGGTCACTCGGCCTCGGTAGCTCCTGGAAAGAAAGCAGGGGGAAAAAAAGAAAAAGGTGGGGAAAAAAGGGAAAATTAAAATAAGGTGGAGCTGAGGACGTGTATCGGTGGCTGTAGCTAGAGCTGGAGGGCAGAGGTGATGCAGCCCAGCTGGGACAGGAGACCCCAGCTCAGCTGGAGCCGCAGCCAGGGCTGGGTGCAGGGGTGTGGGGACAGCCAGGTGGGGGGACACCCCAGTTCTGCCTGCTTCCCCCAGGAATACAAAGCACCTCCACAGCCCTGGCTGCACGGGGAGCATCCCCACTGCGGAGACGCTGCTTCACTCCCGAGGCACAGACACTCGATCAGCAGTAATTGTTCACCTCTAATTGCTTCAACTCATCTGTTAAATTCACAAGCAAACATTGGGCTGTACCTGAGAAGGTAAAAGATCCTGCCAGTGCTCCCAGCTTCATGCTACCCACAAGTTTATACTACAAAATTCAAGCTTGACTGACAGACAGGTATGATTCCCAGACTGCTCGAGGCAGGATTTAGGTGAGCTCAGGGTGATGTGTAATGTAGTCGCTCTGCTATGTTCTACCTGCTGTATTTAACAAAAAGAGCGAAAGAAAAACACTTTTTGTCATTTTCTCTGTTAAAGTTTTTTCAGAGACATACCACCCCACCCCCTGACTCACGGCTGAGGTTGGGTTTCATCACTTGGGATCAACTTTACAAAAGGCCTGGGCTCTTTCTTATGGCTGTATAAATGAGCTTTGCTGAGATGAACAGCTCGATAATGGTGGGATGCAGTCAAAACATGCACGCTGGATGCAACTCATGTTTCATTTGATTGCAGCTGGAGTAGGGTTTAAAAGCTGCATTTTTTTGTTGTTGTTGTTGGTTTGGTTTTTTTTTTTTTTCAAATGAGATTGATCTAGGATTTCTTTTTGCTGTCTTCCTATTATCTCCTGTCATACCCAATCTAACCTGAACATACGTGATTCAAGATGGGTATGAATAATGAAATTCCCCAAACAGGGCACTCTCGTTTTCTCCTTTCCCCAAAGACACTCCAGTGTGTGCAGAGCTGCAGAGAGCCTTGTCCCTGTTCTTACCCTGGAATGCATTTTTTCAGCTCAGAGTCAGTTAGGATTCAAGAGCAGTTTCTGCTAACTTGGACGACTCCCCTCTGTTATCATTAAATATCTATTAGTTCAACTTCTTAATGACTTCGGAATGATTAGCCCTGTTAGGCTTTCTGGCAGTGCTGGCAGCCCAGCAAAAGCATTGTTTTTAAAGATGCATGTTAATGAAAGTGCAGATGCAAATCCAGCAGTGACTATGGCAGTGGCATGGCAGGGGCTGTCACACATTCCACACTGGGATCACGGTCACCTTCCATCCGTGAAAAAATAATTTATTTTTTAGTTTTTTTATTTTAAGGACCGTTGTTGGTAGCTGTTGAAGTTAAAACACCTGAATATTGTTTTTATCTTGCTTGTTGCTGATAGAGTTCTGACAGTGATACAGCCACATACTGCTGTGAAACTGCCCCGACCTTCCAGGTCTTTTCCCCCCTAAAAAAACAGCTCCTGAAGAGTCCCTTTGCTTTATCCATGGAAAACTCAAAGTGGCTCAGATCACTTTACTGAGGTTTTAGCTTGCTGTGCGTGCTGAAATAGGTTTTTGGTGGAGGCTTTTTTTTGTGTGTGTGCTTGGTTTGCTTTCCTTATGCTCAAGTATGTGCTGCTGCAAAGGGAGAAAAACCAGTAGTATCACACCCTTAACAGTGTGCCCAGTGTCAGTGATATAAACTTACAGGAGCGAACCTACTGCTGTAGGTTCCACCAAATCTGATCCCATCTTACACGTTTTACAAACTTTTTTAATCTGCAGGCACAGCTTCATGTTTCAGGTTTTACGGCCGCGGCCCCCCCTCCGTGGCGGGCAGAGGCTCCTTGCACAGCCACCTGCAAAAGTTGTGTATTTAAGGAATAGTTTGGAGGCTTTGTTGTCAGAGAGTGAAATTAAGGTTTTGGCTGTTGTGGGTCAGCAGGGCACACACACGCTGAGCTCATACAGGGCCCTACCCCTCTGCCATGATTCTTCCTATGAGTAATTAGTTATTAAACAAATAAAGCTTAATCCAGCTCCCACTGAAAATCTGTCTGCAGTGGAGCGGGGATGTGTTAGCTTGGGGCTGGTGGAACGAGGAGCTGCTCAGTGGTGTTTTTCCACTTGTTGCAGTTAAAGCTGAGGCTGTGGGTGAAATTCCTGCCTGGGCTTTATGACTGTGTTATCTGGAATTTGATGCACTGGCGGTGTTACCACTCTCGGTGTTGGGCTGTCCTGACGTGACCTAAAATACACTGTTTAGAACCAAACCCAGCAACTAGTTGTCACCATTTCTACCAAGTGGTAAGGTTTTTACTGATGATTCGTGTTTAACGAACAGGATAAGGCACAGTATCTCTAAAAAAAAAGATGCCTTTTTTGCGATGAGAGCTGTCAGATCCTAATTACATTCTTGCTACAGTGTAGAGGATTATGGACAGCCACAGAGCCACTTTTCAAGGCTGCACCTCACTTGGCATTATTGTAGTTCAATAATGAAGGTTCATGAATGTTAGAGGACAACTGAGTGGTGAGGTGAACTCAGGAGAACAGGTGGGTACACAGCAGTTGGGGTCTGGTGTCAGTGGTAAGTGTCCCCCAAGGAGGAGGTTCTGCAGGACCAGAGCAGCTTGGCTGGATGTGGCAGCCTCTCACATGGAACCAGGGCTTTCACAGAAGCTGAAGTTCATCTACAAAGGAAGAAGACATGAGTGGCACTGGGGAGGAGGCCTTCAACCCCCAAGATGCTGAAGAGAGCATCCTGCAGAGAGGCACTCTGCAGCTCCCTCCTCACTTTGGGGGAGCAGGAGGCACCTTTTGCCTTGGAAAGTGGGAAAATGGGGATTCCTGGAGCGTCATTTCTTCAGTTTTTCCTACTTGGCAATTTTGGGGCATTTTGGAAACGAAGGAAAGGATTCTTAGTCCTGGTGCTGAGGCACTGTGGTGCTGCCCCACCATCTCGGCAGGGTGAAGGGGAGGGTCCTCTGTCCCCACCGGGCTCCCACCCGTGCCCCCACAGCCACTTGCACACAGCCACTTGCTGAGTTTTGTCTGTGGATTTTTGCTGAAGTTTTCTTTGGGCCCAGTACAGCTTTCAGGCAGGACTCCTCTACATTAGCCCTTGAAAAAACTCCAGTTTGTTTCAATTTATCATTTGCCTGAGTATGGCAAGAAGAAGCTGGCTCGGATTTCACCACACAGCTCTCCAGCTGCACGAGTTGTTCATCACAGGAGCTAAAGCTGAAGCTTCACCATTTGGACTTTTTTCATTCTTGTTTTTTCCCTTCAAACTCTTAATTGGGGCTTGTTGTGGAGTTACGTATCTGTTCTTCCTTCTCCTTTTTCTGGTGGTCATAATTCCTGGGTTTGATGGAGCTCCTTGAACATAACGCTGGTTATTAGTTTTGGACATTTAATTTGTTTTGCTTTTCGGGCGAGTTCCACTCCTGCTCTGAAGCAGTGCAGAGGCAAATGCCAGTTGGCAGTGTGCACGCTGCCTCCACGAGCACTCACTTTCCTGTCCCAGCTCAGGGTCTGCTCCCCTCTGGAACGCCAGAACCTCCAAGGACAGCTGGGAGATGAGGCTTCTGTCGTGCTGCCCATGGCGTGTGGTCCAGCTGCTGCACGGGCAGCAGTGAAGGGCTTTGTGGGTGCTGGTGGGGTTCACCAGGGAACAATACACCCCTGGGCTCTTCTGTTCCATCCCACCGCCCCATGCAGAGTGGATTTTCCCCTCAGTCCTCCCACTTGCAGTGGTGTGGAGCAGGGGAGAATCACTGGGTGCCTTCCCTGTGGTGGGAGCTGTGGATTCAGTACATTCATTGCCTGGATGTTGAGCAGACTCGGAGTAGCATCTCTCTCCTGCCCTAAAAGCTGGATTTCTGAGGCAGCAGTAGAGGATGTGCAGTGTTCTGCAGAGCTCTCGTGTGCACAGGGTTTGGTTGGATGCACACAGCTCCTCTCTGGGGCACGATGGATGCATGCCTGGCAGCTGGTGCCTTTGCCTGGCTGACGTGTCGCTTTTTCCCCCCAAACAGCAACTTCAATTAGACCCTCCCGGGTCTGGGGGTGCTGGAGGGGAGCAGGGGGTGCAGGCAGGGGGTGTGGGGCTGGCCGGGGCAGGGGCATGGCCGGGGCGTCCCAGAGCGCGGCCCCGGCCGAGCTCGCGGGGAGCGCGTTTTCGCTATTATTGCAATTATTACAACTTCCTGAATAGGTCGAAGGTCGTTCATAATTCACGCTTCTGTCATCTTTACACATGCCAAATGCAGTCTATTAAGCATAAATAAAATTTCAAGTGCCTGACCAGGAAAAGTAAACTGGGATTCATAACAATGAGGCCTTATTCATCCATTTAAAAGTAAATTGTGTGTGTTCCTTTTCTTCCCCCCCCTCCTCCCCTTTCCCTTTACGGCTTTGCAGTTTGGGAGCTTTTATTTCTGCTCGGTAGCACAGATCCCTGACCTGCGGCGTGGGCAGGCACAGAGGGCTGATGGGCCAGCCATCCCCCAGCTTCTCCCCACCTCGGACCCGCTGAACTTTGAAAGTGTTTCCAGATCTGGATCCGATTTTGCTCTTCCTACACAAACTGCAGTCACACACCGCTGATCCCAGGGCATGTGAAATGTGCATCTGGACTTCGCTTTTGTTTTTTTCCTTCCCACTCCTCTGGTTGTTCCTCTCCTGTGCAGTAGGTCTCCCTGTACTCAGTCTCGAGGCAGACTGGTGCACACTCACACAGGTTAACCCCAAAAAAATTGAATAATGCAACAGGCCCAGTGGACTGGGGAAGTGCTCGCCAGAAAATTAAAATCTTCCATTAATTACAGTAGAGACAGGACTGTGCCCAGGAAATCTTTGACCTTTGCAATTGAAACATCCACTTATTCTGTGCTAGCATTTCCTAATACAAAAATTACTGCCCACAGTAGAGGTGCTGTTGGTGCAAAACCTGGGCAGTCAGAGGGAGATTTTTAGGGCTGGGGGGAATTTATGAGCTTCCTCATCTGAGGGTTGCAGGGCTCCCCCATGACCAGCCCTCAGGCTGCTGCTGCCTCAAAATTGGGGTAACAAGGTCCATTGCAACAGCTGGCATTGCACTTTTTCTCAGACAGGATAATTCCAGGAGGTTTCAGTTGGGAAAAGTGAGAAGAAAAGCTTTTCGTGTGAAGCATTAAGGATATCTCTTAAAATCAGATTAAATTTATGTGCATGACTGTTTTGGTTCAAACTTCAGTATGTTTTGGTTTAGATTCTCACTGCAGCACAAATTGATGTAAAATCTGTTAGTGCAGGTGGTTTTCTTTTGGACTTACAGACATTCAAAAAGCTATTTTTAATAACAATTCAAGTTAGTATTGTAATGATGTGAAGATGTCAGAGCTGGAAATCTGTCACTTGGCCCATGTTTTGGAGGGCATTAGCTCTGAGGTGCAAATTAAAGAGACATCACTCAGCCTTAAACATGGAGGTTTTTGGGACACTGTCTCATCTCCCTGCTGAGGTGTGGAGGGGCTGGCCAAGGAGTTTCTGATGGGTAGTTTCATCATCTTTCCTATTTTTAAACACCAACACAGACAAGACAACTGGCTGCATGGTTTGCTCCGTGTTTAGGGATTTGTCCCACAGCTGCAAGAAAGATGCAGCATCGTAGCAGCGCTTCCCAGAGGGAAGGGATGCTCCCCAGCACAGCACGTGGTGAACAAGGGCCTCTTTATACCCCTGTACAGTCCATGTGTCCTCACTTTGCGGCGAGAGGTGAAAAGGTCTATCAAAACACCTTTGATGGGACAGGAAAAATACAGGAGAAGGCTTTGCTGTGGTTTTTGTTCACTCCTTGGTGTGGGGGCACCACCGACCTCGGAAGAACAGCTGCATTTACCTGACTGTGATACAAAACCTGGGAGCACAAACAAGCCCTGGGTGGAGCAGAAACTTTGGCATGGCCCCTTTGGGGTGGTGGAAGTCCCACCTGGCTGAGCAGTGGTTCTGATCCTGCTTCCACCCCAGCAGGGAGGTCTGCAGAAGTCTCTCTGGTCAGTGTGTACATATTATTCCACATTTTATTTCCACCCAAAGCCAGCCAGCAACCAAACTTATCTTCCACAGAGCCGATTGCAGCTTCCCTTTCAGATATGTAGAGTCCCTTACGCTTCTGGAAGGAAAAAGCCAGTTTTCAATACATTTATCTCAATACATGGAAGAACAAGCATCACTTACAGAAAATATTCACTGGATGTGGTGCTGTCATCAGGTTTATTTGCAGAAGTAGAAGTTGGCTTCACCTGAATGTATTTTGGTCTGTGGTGAAATGAGCTGTGTTGCCCCAGCACGTCCCCACGTCCTTCAGCACCGAGGGTGACATTGTCTCCAGAGGGGACTGTGCTACCACACATTTGTTCAGAGAAGAGACACATGCAAGAGATAAACACAAGACCCTGTCATGGCTCTCTTGGCCTCCAAAATACACAGTGGAGTACCCTCGACAAGAAATACAAATGGGAAGCCCAAGGAGCCCTCGCTGATGTTTCGATGAGGGTGGTGCAGAAGAGGAGGGAGGTGCAGCCTGGGCAGACCACACTGTGCATGAACTCCTTCTTCTGTATTTCTTGGGAGAATTGGCCATAAGCAGGGGATTGTGGCACAGGTACCTTGTGCCTGATGTGTTTTGCCAGCACTCCTGTCACCTGGCGAGGTGGTGGGACAATCTGCCCCAAGAGTGTCCACTGCTGCTCCCTGTACCCTTCTCCAGAGCGGCTTTTGGGATGAGGTGAAGAAAAAACCCAACAAATCCGAGGAAACGCAACTTAATTCGTTATTTTTAGGCATTTAGCCCGTATCTGTGGGCACAGCTTGTGCAGAAGAAACGATTAGGCTATACGGCCACCTCCTGGAGGACACTGGTATTTACTGGCTGCAGACTGTCTGTCCATGTGCAAGAGGGCAAGGAGAGCACCCTCAAACCTTCAGCCAGCCGTGCCTACCTGTGGCAGATGCATCTGTGTGACTTTGAACAATAAGGTGATTTTCTGCCTTTCTCCCAGTGCGCTGCAATAAGTGTTGGGAGTTAAGAGTTTGGGAGCAAAACATTTAAAAATACATGAGTCTGAGAAAATGCAAAGGCATCACTTTTTAGCGTAGGAAATATAGCTGTCATGTGTTTTCGTTTAACAAGGCCCGAGGAAGTTACTAATATGTATTTGAGCTGCTTCGTGGAGCTTTTTAGTGCTCTTCACTTTTCCTGCTGAGACAGAAAGCAGCCAGATGGATTTGGGGAGTTTCTTTTCAGCACAGCCTCGTGGTGCTGGTGTGAGCCCCTTCTGGTGCATGGACCCACGGGAGGGTGTCCCCTTCGTCCCCTGCACAGCCTCTTGCTCCCTGATGGGCTCCTTCCCACAGCCCAGTATCACCTGTATGAGGGGACCAGGTGTCACTGGCCGGGGTTACCGTGTTTCTTCATCCAGGACTGATTTTTCCTTTGATTTCCATGGGAAGCTAAGGAATAACCAGGCTCACTGGTTTGTGTAAGCCTCTCACCTTGCAGCTTTGTGGCCTGCGTAGATGGTTGGAACAGGGAGCTGGATGTCTGTGCCTTAACCAGCATCATCTCCTCATGTCTGCTTTAGAATTATAGAACCATTAAGGTTGGAAAAGACCTCTAAGATCATCGAGTCCAACCATTAGAGTTACTTTAACACCTTTTCCCAGTGCAACAGGAGTTCCCCTTACAAGGATCACTCGGGGATGTGTTTTAAGTCTGCTCTGTACATGGGTTTGGTGTAACTCAACAGCCAAGTTGCTGGTGATCCCTGCAGTCATCACACAGCTCATTTTGCAGCAGAGGCTGTTGAAAACAATAATCCTTTCTGTCTCATAGAGCCCAAAGCACCACAGCTTTGGGGCTGGAAGGAGCAGACCTGCCATAGTAGGTGGGCACCTCTCCAGCAGCAGCCCCACAGCTGGTCACAAGGTTTTGCTCTGTAACACTCACCAGTGGTTGATGTCTCTGCCTGTTGTGGTGCTCATGTTGCTTTCTCTTTTTTTCTTTTTTTTTTCCAGATATTTTACAGAGTGGTAGCAGATATTGAACCAGGAGAGGAGCTCTTACTGTTCATGAAGAGTGAAGATTATTCACATGAGACAATGGCTCCGGACATCCACGGTTAGCCTCTTCTTACTGTTTCATCTAATAGAAAGTATTGCTGAAACTAAGCCAAAATTTAGGAAATTTCTCCTCTATTGGAATCCTTTTGAAATCTGGGATGGCTTTACTGCAGCCAGGGAGGAGAGCTGGACCATGGTGGTATTTTTCCATCTTCTGCCCTTCTATTTCTGATTGTCCGTTTTGTGGGTATTGCAAAAAGACGAACAGGAGTCCATGTCCTTTTCTCTAGGCTGTGCTGCTCCTGCCAGACATGTATGGACCCTAATTGTAGGTTATTTTTTGTCACTTAGCCAAACAACTGTTGAAAAGAGAAAACCACAGAATCACAGAATGGTCTGAGTTGAAATGGACCCACGAGGATCATCAGGTTCAGCTCTTAAAATCTCAGACTGTTAATGTTGCTGTCACTTGTGGGGGCATTTCAGCCATTCTTCCTCCTTGTGCTGGTCTGTTACTCATCCCACATACAGATTCTGGCTTGGAAACTCTGGAGTTGTTGCTCAGATTTGTCCCCTGCCTCCAAAAGCTCCTTTTGTGGTGCTCCCTGCCTGGCAGTGGGTTACACAGCCACAGTGGGAACTGGGTGTGGGATATCTGCTTGATGCCCAGGAGGTTGCAGTTTATGCCAGAATGGACATTTTACAAATTCTCAAGGATTCAAGGACAGTACACAGGGGTTTTCCCAAGGCAGGAAGTGTCAAGGTCTGCACTTTCGTACATTTAAAGCAGTATCTTTTGTTCTCTTAAGAAAGAGATGGGGATTATTCATTCATTCCCATTTGGATTTCTGTTTGTTTTTCTTCCCCCAGTGGTAACTTTGTTTAGTTATTGCTAAAGATGTGCTCCTTTTCTGCATAGTGTTTTCCCTGCCTAGTCCCTGTGGTCTAGTAGCTGTTGTATAAATGACACCAGAGGAAATCTCTGCAGTCACACGCAGGAATATGTCCCACAGGGCTCATTTAGAAGCCAACTGAGCCAAAGTGTTGCTCGTGGACAGCCAAGAACAGAACCCTACGACACTTTCTCTGGATCAGCTCAACTGTGAAGTAGCAACCAAGTACACACATTGGAGATTTCAGCCAGACTCCTCAGTGCCTTTCTGACTCAGAGCCTCTGGGCATTTGTATCTGGAACCAGACCAGGGTGTCTGGCTCCTCATGTGGACCAGCAGTGGAAAATCCAGCAGACAATCATGGGATGCTCTTTTCCAAGTTTGCTTTTTGGGATTTTCTTCAGCTATTCTATTCTTTTGCAGGAATTACTAATTAACAGAATGCAGCATTCACTCCGAAGTAACACTAGTGATTTTCTACACTTGTTTTCAGTTAGAAACACATTATGACTGATGTTACAGAATTTAAAGCAAGCACCTCAACTTTATGTGTCTCTGCCTTACTCTGAACAGGATTGTGTGCTGCAGAAAAACTCTGATGAAAACGAAGAGACTTTTAAAAACTCTACACCCTTTTGGCTATTTTAGATGCTGGTGTTTGTGTCTAAGTCAGTCTCTTTCATTCACAAATGCAGAGACTGGCAGCCTTTGCTGTATCCACCTGTGTAATTCCATTTAGGATGGGATATAAAAACACTGACTTTTGTCCTAAACCAGGGACTCAGTTAGGGAACCCTACTGAATGTCACTCAGGCAGTTAACATGTAGTATTGTGCTCTCATATATTGTAGAATTAAAGCCACTATTATAAAGCATTCTTAAGAATCTTTCTTTCTTCTGAGGTTCTTCTCTTTTTCACTGAGTACCTCTTTATTTAACCACACCATCATCCAGCTCCTGATGGAAGGGTGTTTGAAAATGAGTGAAAACTGATGTGGTGTCCCTGTGCCCAACCCCTTTGTGTTCCAGAGGAGCGCCAGTACCGCTGCGAGGACTGCGACCAGCTCTTTGAGTCCAAGGCTGAGCTTGTAGACCATCAGAAGTTCCCCTGCAGCACCCCTCACTCTGCCTTCTCCATGGTGGAGGAGGACTTCCAGAAGAAGCTTGAGAATGAGAATGATCTTCAGGACGTTCATGAAATCCAGGAGTGTAAAGAGTGTGACCAAGTCTTCCCAGACTTACAAAGGTAGGAGTAGATGCTTAAAATATAGGTGAGAATTCTTTAATGTCTTCAGTTGGACCATGCAGGGCATCAGCAGGGCAGAACCTGGTATGTTCATTTTCTATAAGTACCAAAGGTGGACATAAACAAGATGTCAATGGCAATTGGTGTTTTATGGTATAAAAAGCAATAGAGTCTCAATAAAGCAGAAATTTGGTCCATGTACTAGAAGTCCTTTGTGAGGACCTTAAATTAAGACTTGTATCTTTTTAGATAATCAGATGTGCAGCTGCCACGAATTGGGCTGGTTGCAGTGAAACCACAGGAGTGGTTATAGTTCAAATCAACTAAGATCTGGGCTCCTTATTTTTATGTAGAAATCATTTGGAACATCTCTGAGTGGTGTTCACTGATGTTACCAATTTTATCTTTTCAAAAAAGCCATTTTAGTTAGAGAAGGGTTCTATATGTTAATACATATATATATGCCTATAGGTTAGTATTTATTTATAGTCATACTGTCATGGAAGACTGGGGTTTGTTGTTTTCTTAAATTTATCTGTCTGTTAAAACAGATAGATAGCTGTGTGCATATGTACCCAAAATACACATAGAATGTAAATAGAAAGTACAACTTTTATATGATGGAGATCCTTTACATATTTCCTATCACTATTGTTTTTGTTATTACTTAAAATACCATATGGCAATGCTGATTAGCAACAAATTTTTTTAATTACTGAGCGATATTGAAAGCACACAGGAACTTCTGCAGCACATCCCTCACAGATTCACATCTTGGTGCTTTCTTGACCTCAATAATAGTTTGATAGTAACGCTGACATATCTCGATAACAAAGTCCTGGGCCAGATGCTCCACTGTGATGAGGCAGTGCATTTCATAGGAGGCTGGTTGATAACAGCAGCAGACCTGGGCCAGGATCTGTTGCTTTCAGCCATTCCTACGCTCCCATAGTGTCTTCTTTCCTTTCCACGTTCTGGGGGCACAACTGAAGTGGCTGTGAACTGCCCTTTTTGGGCACAGCAGTGTGTTTGTTTGCATTGCTTAGTAATCATATACCTTTAATGCCCTTAAATGCTGACCTGTCAATTTAGAGTAAGTATTTTGTGAAAATCCTCACTAGTCCATGACTCAGGGTGTTGTGGTGTCTGTTAGAGGTTAGTGTGGGTTTCTGCATGCCCAGGGTTAGTCCCTTTGGATAATTGCTCCTGGATCCTCCAAGTGCTCGTTCTGCAAGATGGAGCCCTCTCTCCCAAAACAAACACATTCCTTTGACCTCTTGGTGGAGTAGATGTGACTCAGAATCACATGGGGGATCTCAGATCAGCATTATCATAGGACCTGATCCTTAAACTTTCACGGAATTGAGGACACTAAAATTAAAGCGCGATGTGCCAAACATCACTCCCCACATATTAGGTCAACCCCACTGAGCAGGATTTTGTGCAGGCAGAAGGTCTTGTTCACCCACTGACGTTGAGCTGTGTGTGGCTCCACGTGTCTAATTTTCAGTCTGAGGGATTGATTTGAAGGGGCTGATGGAGGCAGGTCAAGTCAGAAGGATTTCCAGCAGCTTGGGTGAGGCAGGACTATCATCCATAATGTTTTTGCATTTGTGAGTTATTTGGTGTTAAAAGTCCTTTTCTCCCTATGAGCCATAGGATGATATCTAACATATGGGAATCATTGAGGAAATGTAAATTTAGCTTAAAGTATTAAATATTGAAGAGAAAGGGCAGAAAACAAAGAACGAGTCATCATAAATAGATGGGCAGTACTGTGAGAAAGAGTGAAAAATGAGAGAGAATGTAGTCATTCTCTGAACTCCTGAATTATTGAAAGGCTCATACACCACAAAGACAGTTCACAGCAAAATAGGGCCAAAGTGTGCTATATCTAGATTATATAAAACAAAAAGCCCAAATGAGCCATGCTTGAGGGGAGAAAATAGCTGAGCAGGAAGATGGAGATTTTGGGTCCAGGAGTGCCCAGGGCTCATGGCCCATCATGGAGCTGTGGGCGAGTCAGGGAGCTGGTGCCAGAGCCAGGGACAAGAATTTCTCTGGGTCTTATGGCAAATTTGTTTACCAGTGCACGATGGGAATTCAATTGTTACAAAAGGAGAAGCCAGAATGATTTTTTTCCCCCCAAAGGAAGGAGAGGGGTAGAAGTAAGAGCATCCACAGTGTGCAAGGATCTTCATTACCTTTGGCTGAGCATGGAGGTTTCTGTTTGGTGTGCACAACCCAAACAAGACTGTAACCCCAGGGGGTTTTGTCACTGGTTCAGCAGAGATCAGTGGGAATTCCATGGGAGAACAGGTTGATCCAGGTGAGCATCACAGGCTGCAAGTCTCAGTTTCCAGGGGCTTTTCTGTGGACCTGCTCTTGCATTATGCAGTGATCTTTCCTCAAGCAGTAGTGTGAGTTACAACTCTGTTTGTGACCAAGCAATACAGGTGTTTAAAAATATATGTTCACTACAAATGAATAATAAAAATTCAGAGATAAAAATTAATTCAAAGATGTGCAACAGAAGTTAAGTGGACATGGAACAGCGTACTAACAGGCTGAATAAACCACTAAGAAATGAATGACTAAACAACTACACAATTGAACACAGTAAACAGCAATCATCAAGAATAACTTCAGTGATAGTGTGCCATGTCTGGAGGCTTCTTAAACTCCTCCTGCCCTACTCCAGAGGAGTTTTGCCTCATCTATCCCTGCAATAAGAAAAATTGACTCCCATCAAAGGAGTGGATTTATGGCAGGTGGTGGGATCCAAGGTGTGTTTACAGGGAAAGTTATAAGGTAGAAATAATTTAGACTGCAGGGAAGAATTACCAGAGTGAAATACTGAGAGGAGTATGAAATAATCTCCTTAGGGAGAGATGGCAGCAGCATCTCCTGGAGCATTTGCAAGTGGCCTGGCAAAACATGTGAGGGTGTGCTATTCTGATAGGGAGGAGGAGGTTCTGCCCACTGGCTGCGGTGAGCCTGCTGTTCAAAACCACCTTTCTGTCAGGATTGGGCCTTTGGGGCTATTGGATTTTTAATTTTTTGCTGTAACTAGGTACTCTGCTCTCTCCTCTTCCTATAAACCACTGATAAACCCACATGAGTGACCTTGCTGAGCCCTGTTCCTGTTCCCACAGCCTGGAGAAGCACATGCTGTCGCACAGCGAGGAGAGGGAGTACAAGTGTGACCAGTGCCCCAAAGCCTTTAACTGGAAGTCCAACCTGATACGCCACCAAATGTCTCACGACAGCGGGAAGCACTACGAGTGTGAAAACTGTGCCAAGGTACAGTGAATTTGTAGGCTGCCTGGCACTTCTTGTGCTGCTGGATGCATGGATGCATGGAGGTGGGGATATCCAGGCCTGGGATGCAGGAGGGTGTAGAGTTTCTGCCATGCTCCAGATGGTTTTTCAAGGGTTTACACTTCTACGTTATAAATATGTTATTTTTACTACCCGTTTTGATTTGGAAATGGCTGTGGAGTCTGAAATGAGTGCTGATACAGAATGCTGAGCACTCTCAGGCTCAGAGCTTGGCACCCTGAGAGGAATGTTGGGGTGTAAGAAGGTCACTGAGAGGCACTGTGGGGCAAGAAAGCCCAGGGAAATGCAGGGTGGAGAGTTTCCCAGGCTGTGTGCCACCTGTTGGGACCAGAAACTTCAGGACACTACTGCAATATACATCAAAATAAGAGATAATAAGGGGCCCCAGCATGGCTGAGCACAGCTCTCGTCTCTAGAGCATCTCCCATCACTTCCCTGCACTGGGCTTCCTGTGTGGATGATCTATGTGGGATGTGGTGCTCTGCATTGCTTTTTATCAGATTCCCAGAGTTTGGGCCTTCTGCATGAGAACCTAGTTGATTTTAGGTAGATTTGCTGCAATAATGGGAATTTTATGTTGAGCTAACCCCTGTAAGTAACCAAGCCCTGGCTTCTAGGACTGTGTTGGGTCCAGGATTTCCTGCTGTCACACACTCGGATGTTGATATAAAGAATTTCTATTGCAGTAATGCTTAGAGGTTTCAAGCAGCCACATTTTGACTCATTTTCCATGAGGTCCTTGCCCTCAAATGTGCAATTTCTAATGGGCAAGGTCAAATGCATCTGCTGCAAAGGGGTTAACAGGTCCACCCAATACTTGGCTGATCCTGGGAAACAGAGGCCCCATCCTGCAGGCACAGCTCCCACTGATGCCCATTAGTGAGGTTTTTAATCTTAAATGCTCTCAAAAATAGCTCCAGGGTTTGAATTTTAAAATACTCTTGTAATAACTGGCTTCTTCTGCAGTCAAGTTTCTTGGTTAATCAGTACTCATTTCCTAGCAGGTTTTCACGGACCCCAGCAACCTTCAGAGGCACATTCGTTCCCAGCATGTTGGGGCTCGTGCTCACGCTTGTCCAGAGTGTGGCAAAACCTTTGCCACTTCTTCAGGCCTCAAACAGCATAAACACATCCACAGCAGTGTCAAACCTTTTATATGTAAGTCTCCAACTAAACGTCTTTGATTGCGTGTTGTTTCCTTTGCCGTCCAGCAGTGCAAGCTGGAAGCAGGAGCTGGTGTTCTGCTCCCTCTGAGTGGCCCATCCCTGTCACAGGGGCTGTGAGTTACTGAAGGAGTTCTGGGGAGTTTGGGCTCCAATGCAAGGAGTTATTTTCATGTGATTTTCCTTTTCAGGCAGACACTGTGCACTGGGTAAATGTACCTGTTGTCCCTGGGATGTTTTTCCATGCACAGATGCAAAGCTTGGAGTGGGATTTAGTAAGAAGGAGCGGTGCCAGCCTTGGAGGCTGCAGCCTCATTGCTTTGCACTGTGCTGAGCTGGCTGCTCCCCTTCCTGCTTTAGGAGTTAATTTTGGGCCACAGAGTCTCCACAGCTGATGCCATGACTTTTCCTGGAGTTGGAAAACAAACCTGAGAGGCAGTGAGTTTGAGTTGGACCAGTTTACTGCCCTCCTTGAGGCTCCTTTGCATGCCCCAAGTTTAAGGACTGAGTTGAGCTTTTAGATCTTTGCCATTAGATCTTTGCCAACAGCTGCTCCAGCAGTAAAACTTGCCTTGGATGTGAACTTGACTCTGTACTGGGCTTAAATCAGATCCTCAATGTCTCATGTGTTGTGTTTGCTGCTGAGCCAGACCCTTCTTGATAAAGGTGCAGGTTGCTTTCTCTCACCCAGGAAACACGGGCAGAAAATATTTTAAAAAAATGTTTCTTGGTACTGCTGCTCTCCACCACAGCCTCTTCAGGCACCTGCTGTGGCTGGAAAGGTACCTTGTGACCACCTCCCCTACTTGCCCCTTAAACCTCTTAATCTCTTGCTGCTCTCAATAATAATTTACCTAAATATTGGCACCACACCTGGAAAAAACGTCGGCCACAAGCTCGTACAATTCCTCAAGAGAAGGAGTATTGTCTTAAACACCTAATTTGTGCGAAATCTGTAACCTGCTTTTGGGTTAATAGTACTTTTGATTCAGATTCCTTCAATGATAAAAATGTATAAACAGATACAATGTTAGATATCACTAATAATTTTTAAATCTGAAAGCAGATTAAGTGCACTTAATTAGAAAACAGTAACTTTTGGTTAGGTGGGGAATCTTCAGATAGTCCTATTGCAACTTCTTACGTAAAGGTCTTTAAGTGACACCTCTCTTACATGAAATAATCCCTCAAATGCCTTTTGTTACTATTTATTCTGATAAATCCAAACACCAACTGGTATTCTTCACACGATCAGTGTGAGGGATGAAACCCCGTTGAGCAACCTACGAACAGCAACCACGTAATCACAGAACAAAAGGCTTTGGAGCCCACATGAGGGAGGTGGGGTCACCTGAAGCAGATATCTGTTCTCCACCAGAAGGCCACACACCATGATTTACTTGTACCAGTCTGTTTATGGCAACTGTCTCTTATTACAGTGCACCGCCCAAGCTTGAGTGAAAACTCACCAACACTAAGGTAATTGCTCACTGCCTTCACAAAATCTCCAGCCTCCCCAAATAGAAACCACATGCCATAATAGCCTGAACAGATTCAAAATAGTACTTACAGTAATTTTTTTTAATAAGCAGAAAATACGCAAACTTAACTGCTGGCTAATTTGGGGTCCAGAGACAATGGCAGTACAGAGCGGGCGTAGGCAGGGGATTAATTTCTGCAATTTGGGAGCCAGATTGGGAGTTTGTGTTAAACCTGGGGTCTGTAGAGCAATAAAAGCTGCAAGGAGGGAAGCTTCCCTTACAAGCGAGTTGCTTAATAGTATGGCACTGAGATTTAAAGGGTGTAATAAGGTGTAATAGGAGAAATCAAACCCAGCTTCTGTTGCTTTGATACATGGAAGCAATTAAAGTTGATAACCGTCCTCCATCAACTAAAGTTTAAGTCCTGTGATGAAAAGGAGGTAGATCTTAATAACACAGACTGAGGAGTCCTGGCTCCTGGGAGTATCCATGGAGGTGGAGGTGGCACAGTCAATTCAGTCTCCTTCAAAATCCACAGGGCATTGGATGTGGCTGTCACTGATGCTGTGGTCACCCAGGCTTCAGGTGACAGTCCCCAAGAGTAAAACTACTCCAGGGAGTAAGGGCTGCGACCTGGGCCCAGAATTTCTTTGCCAGCCTTTAGAGCCCATGGATTAAGCAGAATGCCTGTTAAAAGCAGGAGGTACCTCGAGCAAGCAGCACCTCATTGAACAGTTTCAAATAACTTCAGTGTTAAGAAGGGTAAAATCCTCGGTACAGCTCTTAATTCTTTGATTGGGATTGTAATAATCAATATTTACATATTTTAATGGTGTTACCATTATTGGTTGAATTTAGTTTTAAAACTGAGATAAAATGCATTTAGTGAAATCATTAATTTGCATCTCCCATAGTAGTCTGTAAGGGTATCTCTCAATTCTAAGTGCATATTTTTCCTTTCTCCAGAGCAGAATATTTCTTGATTCTGTTGACTTTGGAATGCATTAACAGAGAAGAATAATTTAATAATGTACCACTTTTCTGTAAGAGGGAATTTCTCAGATTTTAGGAAGATGAAATCTATGCCAATACTCCCCCTCTTCGCCCCCTTGCCTCTCCAACCTACCTGAGCAAAGCCTTGTCTTTAATAAAGCCATGTCAGTAACAAGCAGGCCCTCAACACAACGTGGTAGGAGATCCAAAGTTCATCAAACATGATTCCTTTTAATTCTGCATTAGCCTAGCCTTGGGAATGCATGCATTTGAGATCTTTTTGGTTTTTTTAAATATATATAATCTATTCTGCTTTACACATGGAGAGGAGTTGATCCATAACATTCAAGATGAAGCTTGTGTGAAATTATGGGTACGACACTCATGTCACCATTTTGGTCGGTTTAATTTGGGTTTCTGTGATCAATGTGGTGGGGGCAGGGGGAGCTTACTCTGTAAAACCTTAACAGAGAAGGTAAGGGGCAGGGCAGAAATTTTATGCCAGTGATTGTACTAAAAATAGGAGAAAATAGCAGAAATATCAGAGCTTCATACTGCAACAAATAAACATTAAATGGTTCTATATTAAATAAAAATATATTTCTATGTTAAATAGGCAAATAAAATATTTTTTTAGAAAGGGACAGGAAGTACTTAATCAGAAGAAAAAACGCTTTTTCAAGGAACTAGAATAATCTCTCCTCATCCTCTGTGCCACTCTTTTTTGTTTCTCTTCCCTATTTTTTCTTCTATATGTTTGATTTTCTCCCTTTTCTTTCTTGTCTCTCCTTGTGAATGAAGATTTCCAGCAGGAACAGTAACTGATACACAGCAACAAACATTCTTCCTGAATTACTGCATTGCAAATTTCCTGTGTTTGGGCCCAATTCTGCACTCTTTACCCCACGAATTGTCCCAGGGATGTCAGTGGGATGGATGTGAGCAGGGAAAACGGGTGGCTGGGGCAGGATCAGGCCCTGGAACAATAGGAGCATTGTTGCTGAGATATGGAGCAGCCTGCTGAAGAGGTAAACAGTTAGGAGATGACAACAAGTGGTCAAGTTTCTCAAGGGCAGAGATTTGGAGGAGCAGGAAGGTTAGTGCGGGCCCCGGTGCGAGTGGAAGTTAGAGGACGTGATTGCAGTTCATGGGAACCAAGAGTGCAGGATGGGATACATTCAATTCAGTTTCCTTTGCAGGCTTAAAATAGAGCCATTGTAAATTATGTCAGACTGTCTCAAATCATGAAAATGATTGTTAAAAAGGCCTCAGAATGCACAATGTGTATTGTTGCGCGGCTTTGATGTGTGAAAGATGAGAGTTTATGATATAACACAAATTAAATAAAAATAAAGTGGCCACATGCTTTTTCCTGGCTGGGAAAAAAAAAAAAAAGGGAATATTGCAGGGGGATAACACTGCTTGCTGATAATTCTGCTGCCTTGTTGTTAAACAAGGCTGGAGCTGATACTCTTAGGGGTAGTGCAGAGGTACAGACAAATTTTAGCATAATAAAGAGCACAAGACTCAGACTCACCCAGTTCTGCTCATCCAAAGGGTGCCAGAAGGGGACATCAAAAGGCACTGGGGAGCTGAGTGTTGCCCTTTTCCAACAAACCCCACTTAAACTGCTGCCCCAGTTTGCTCCCTCAGCTTTGTGGCAGACAGAACATCAGGAACCTGCAGAATCCCGTTTGGATCACTGATGTGAAATGCTTTGGACATAAGAGAGTATTAGACTGATGTTACACAGGGTCTGGCCTAGACATCCATGAGATTAAATTTTTAATTGTAACTGGAAAAAATTGTTGTTTGTTAACAAGGTTGTACATGGAAATACCTGGTTGTCTCCTCCTTCGGCTCTTGCCTATCCTCGTGGTCTTGCAGACTGAAAGCCTTGTGAGGCAGCTCCATCTCTCTCTGGTCCTGCAAATATTTATTTTAATGACTAATTTCCACGTGGGAGTAGTGCCATGAATGGATGTCATTTGAAGACACCTGTGCTCTCACACGGGAGCACGGTGGGTTCACGCAGGGTCACAGCACCGGGGCTCTTGCTGGGGCTCTGGGGGCTGATGCAACACGCAATGGTGGTACCAAACGTGCAACACAGTGCAATGCAAAGAGCAAACAAGGAGGGTGTGTCTTGTAGTGATCCCAGACCTTTCTGGTTTGTTCTCTCAACATTTGTCTGCCTTGCTTTGGAGAGTACAATGGCTTTGGTACATTTGTGCACCCAGACTTCTCCCTACGGCTTCCTCGTTGACATTTGGCGGGTAAAAAAATGGGGTTATTTGCACAATTTTGGGGGTGGGGGCAATTACCATAAAGCCTGAGATGTGTTGTTGTTGTTGTTTACATACAGGTGAGGTCTGCCATAAATCCTATACTCAGTTTTCAAACCTTTGTCGTCATAAGCGCATGCATGCTGATTGCAGAACCCAAATCAAGTGCAAAGACTGTGGACAAATGTTCAGCACTACGTCTTCCTTAAATAAACACAGGAGATTTTGTGAGGGCAAGAACCATTTTGCAGCAGGAGGATTTTTTGGCCAAGGCATTTCTCTTCCTGGAACCCCAGCTATGGATAAAACGTCCATGGTTAATATGAATCATGCAAATCCGGGCCTTGCTGACTATTTTGGAGCCAATAGGCATCCTGCTGGTCTTACCTTTCCAACAGCTCCTGGATTTTCTTTTAGCTTCCCCGGTCTGTTTCCTTCAGGCTTGTACCACAGGCCACCTTTGCTACCTACTAGTTCTCCTGTTAAAGGACTTCCGAGCGCAGATCAGACAAACAAAAGCCAAAGTCCCCTCATGACAAATCCTCAGATACTGCCAGCCACCCAGGATATTTTGAAGGCACTAAATAAACAACCATCAGTAGGGGAGAATAAGCCAGTGGAGCTTCAACCAGAAGGGTCCTCTGAAGAGAGGCCGCATGAGAAACTCAGTGACCAGTCAGAGAGTAGTGACCTTGACCTTGACGATGTCAGTACCCCCAGTGGCAGTGACCTGGAAACCACCTCGGGCTCTGATCTGGAAAGTGACATTGAAAGTGAGAAAGAGAAATTTAAAGAAAATGGTAAAATGTTCAAAGACAAAGTAAGCTCTCTGCAGAGCCTGGCGTCAATAAATAATAAGAAAGACCACAGCAATCATTCCATTTTCTCACCATCCTTAGAGGAGCAGACTGCGGTGTCAGGAGCGGTGAATGATTCTATAAAGGCTATTGCTTCTATTGCTGAAAAGTACTTTGGTTCAACAGGACTTGTGGGGCTGCAAGACAAAAAAGTCGGAGCCTTACCTTACCCTTCCATGTTTCCCCTCCCGTTTTTTCCAGCATTCTCTCAATCAATGTATCCATTTCCTGATAGAGACTTGAGACCGTTACCCTTGAAAGTGGAGCCCCAATCACCCAGTGAAATCAAGAAGATCCCAAAGGGAAGCTCTGAGTCTCCCTTTGACCTCACCATAAAGCGTAAGGAGGAGAAGCCACTCACTCCCCTCCCCTCCAAGCCAGCAGCCCCCTGTGCAGCCAGCCAGGACCAGCCCCTGGATCTCAGCATGGGCAGCCGAAGCCGAGCCAGCAGCACAAAACAAGCCGAGCCTCGGAAAAACCACGTCTTTGGAGAGAAGAAGGGAGGAGACCTGGAGCAAAGGAAAGCTTCGGAGTCCTCTTTGCAGCACGCCAGGCCCACCCCGTTCTTTATGGATCCCATTTACAGGTAACAGGCTGTCTGCTGCATCCTTTCAGCATCCTTTGGGACAGGCAGCTGGGTCTGCCAGGGCCACAGCCCCGTCCCCCTCCCGGTGTCCCTGGAGGCACCATCCCACTGCTGAGGCATGGGGGCCCAGACTGCACTTTGCCCTGCACATCCCACCTCGCATCCCAGCTATTCCCACCCAGCCCCAGGGCTCGTAATGCTGCAGTTCACAAGTCTTCATGACTGCCCTCATTGCCATGAGTCATTAGTTTAACCTGCACACGCTGGCATGCAGAAGTTGAATATATTTTCTTATTCATAAATGAATTGTCATCAGTATTGAATGTTTGTATTCTTGCTGTGTATTTGACATCACTGATTTGCCTGAAATTCCTTTTCTTCCAAAATGCTGCCCACTCTGGCTTTGCCTGGATTTGACAGTGCATCTCCCCAGGGTGCCTGTTGTACTCCACCTTGCCAGTTCCCCTTGAATTCAGTAGGAGTATCCTATAAATACAGCATTGGTCCTAAGGTGTATTAGAAACATGGAAATTTAGAGTGATTTCTGCCCCTTTTTACCATTATTTGAGGAGTGGGTTGATTTCTTCAGGCATTTCATTCATGGAATTGAAGGCACAGCGTCCTTGGGTGTATAAACCCTCAGCAGTGGACTGCTTAAGCACAGAATCATCACAGAATGGTTTGGGTTGGAAGGGATCGTAAAAATCATCTCATTCCAGCTCCCCTGCCATGGGCAAGGACACCTTCCACTAGACCAGGTTGCTCAGAGCCCCATCCATGATCTACCTGGTGAAATCAGTGGGAACCTCGTTATTGGCTTTGACAGGTGCACAAAGAGACACTGTCAGTGACCTGAGGTTTTCAAAACCAGTGGTAAAATCCAGACCTGGTGTTTCCCAGCAGAGCTGAGAGGCATCTGAATTTCACCTGCATCCTGTCTATGTCTGCCCCCTTGCCCTTTCTGCTCATATATCTGTAACCAGCCAAAGTAATGCATCTAAATTAGTTTAGAGAAATATTAGCCGTAAAAATATTTGTCTGTAATATAAATGACTGATTTTACAGTCTATTGTTAAAGAGAAGGTTATTGCCATGTAAATTATGTTAATTTATTACTTTATCTGAAAAAGGAATGCTGTGGGCAAAGTTTTTGGGGAATGCTGGTGCATAAGACACCAAGTCTGCATTATAAAGAAACAGGATATGATGCTATTTACTGGGATGGCTTTATTCATGCCAGATTGATATCTGTATTAGACCATGGGTTTTCTTTGCGTCATATTCATTTAAAATGCCTGAAGCAGCGGAAATAATGCTCAGTGTTTTATGGCCCTGCATTACAAACTAATTACATTGCAATACAAACTCCCCTGCCCAGGGCAGGGGGGTTGGAGCGAGGTGATCCTTAAGGTCCCTTCCAACCCAAACCATTCTATGAGTCTACATTTCTGTGATTCTAATGAAATCTAGATAAATTCTGGCAGTGTAGCACGAGGCCAGTTGTTACTGAGCCTTCCTTTACCACGAGTTACATCTACATATGGACCAACAGGATCTGTTCCTTGAATCATACACATCAATAACAGAAAATCAAAATTTCCATGCTGTTCTTGAATTATCCACGCTGTGTTGTGCTGCCTGAATGCCCACACGAGAGGATTGCTGCAGTCTTTGCTGCTGGCACCTCAGGTTCACTGTGTTCCTACAAGCCCACCTTTCCCCCCCATGCACAGGAGGGGATTCCAGGGTGTGACTGTGCTGTCCTGCATGGGCAGGTAAGAAGGGACCCATGGCTCGAGGCTCTGTTACCTTGAATTCCTCTGAGTTGAGAACATGCTCTGTTGCCTTATTTCTTTATAAAAAGTGTTTGGCAGTTAATCACTGGTTCCTGTTAGAAATATTAACAACCTTTTGAAATGCATTATTCCCTATTTATGTAGGATTATTCACCATATAAATGGTATCACCTCCCTTTAATGAAAACTCACAGCCGCCACCCCAGTAATGAGCTGTACACGGGAACTGAGGCTTGACTGTCCTCCCTTATCTTGTATCATTATCTCTGAGAAAAAGATTATTGATGTATAACTGACTATTTTAAACCTGAGTAGCTGTATGATTGTTATTATTATCTGAGACTGATTCATCACAAGCAACTCTAATTTTAACATTTACAGAGTAGAAAAAAGAAAGTTAACTGACCCACTGGAAGCTTTAAAAGAGAAATACTTGAGACCTTCCCCGGGATTCTTGTTTCATCCACAAGTAAGTATTTTGGGAATTCTGGTGTTGTAAACAAGCCTGTTGATGCTTCAAAGCAGGTGCAGAGAAATGAATGCAGTCTTAGTCATTTTTGGATTTCCTAAAACACACAGTTTTTGCTGGACCATTGTGGTGGAAAAGCGTAAGCATTGTTCTGAGCTTCTTGATGTTTTGCAGATGAAACAACATGTTTTGATTGTAGAGGAAGCCAGATTCGAGCTACATGTGTCTTTTAGAACCATGTTCCTCCAAAACCATAGCATAGCTACCAACCCTTGCAGCTATTCGTGTCTTCTTCAGCTCTCCCTTGCTCTGGGTGAGTAGGGTCAGTATTGACTGTGAGGACTCAATGTAGACTCCAGGTGGGGCCAGCAAAGCTGAGCATCCAAGTTGTCAAGGGTTTTTATTATATTTAAGGACTCCCATAAAAGAAATGAAAGTTTCCATCCAATGTTTTCAAGTCTCACAATGCAATTGCTCCATCATTTTAGGCAGCTGTTGTGTGCAGTGGCTGTGTAGGATCCCTGCTCCTCCACACCTGAAGATGTGCTGTGTGAGGGCTGCCCTCTTGTTCACAGGCCACAATCCTGAATAACATGTAGGAGGGTGTCCCTAAAATGGAGTAACAACTGCAACGTGTGTGTAGTATAGGAAGAGGATCTGTATGCGAACTGTGTTGCTTTTCTCCACCAGCACCACAACCTCATTTTGTCTTCCTCCTCCTTGCTCAAGGAGATTTTGCTAAAGATTTGGGTTGAATCATCTATGAAATAAAATGTGCTGTGGTATTTGCTAATTTGAACCCCTTGCTGACTGTGGGCTCTTTCATTTTGGTAAAAACACCCTATACACATCTTGTATTTTAAGCACACAACCACGAGCTTCTCTCTCTGGTTCAGCTTCCTCTGGATTCTTGGGCAAACCACCACAGTAATCTGCCACCACTTGCTTTCTTTTTTCAATGAAGTCCTAAGTTGTTGTGTCCTAAGTTGTTGAATATATGCTGAAATATGAGACTTCATGAGAACTGGGAAGAGCAGCTGATGGCATATATGGTTGCAGATACACAAACAATGCTATTGCAAGGGTGGAGGGTGCAGAAGAACACCCTGTTCCAAATTCAATGTCTGAAGGAAGTGTCAGAGCTAAGTATTGAAGTATTTAGTACTATTTATGTGGTACAAGTATTTATGGTATTATGTAAGTATTTATAAACATTAAATAAGTATTTAGGATGTATTAAAATTACTGAGAATTTATGTGCAAGATTTAATAGCAGCTCAACACCTCCTCCTGAGTTACTTTAAATAAGGTAAATTTGCCCAAGTGGGGAAAACAAACAAAAATTCCCATTTCATAGTACATATTACTAATGGACAAACAGGAGCTCAGTCTTCTCTGTGTCCCTGGTGCAAAACCAGACTGGTTCCTTTCCATCCAGTGAGTTATTCTGTTAGAGCAGCTAAGGGGCTGTAAATAGTAAATTATTTAAATGAGGGCATTTAAGGTACTATATTGATGTGAAAAAGCAGTATTGTTTTTCTTAGTGCTCACTATGGGTTCAGAAGGTGTAACTCAGTGTGGTTCAGTGCAGTTAGATTCAGGGGGCTCTGAGGGTGTCACGGGTCAGGCTGATGCCAGTGGTAGGTTGGGTGGTCAGTGGGTGGGAAAGGGGCTGTAGAGGGAAAATTCCCAGTTAGGAGTCGGGCTGTGGTGGACAGGGAAGGAGCTGGATACCCTTCTGTGTAGTGTTGTCTGACTCTGGGTTCCCTGGGGGGCTGGGAGTCAGATGAGGGAGTGCAGGGGAAATGGAGACATGGGGCGTTCTCCTGGTAATGGGATGTGGGATTTCACCCCTCCAGTTTATTCAGAGGGAGCTGGTGAAATCTCTTGGTGCCTGAGGAAGGTCCCAGTGCTGTCACCAAGTCTGTCAGTGTGAGCAGGAGGTGCCAGATGCCACCTCCCTGTGGCAGGGCCAGCGCAGTGGGGCAGAGCCAGCCCCCTGGGGCAGGAGGGAGGGCTGGCTGTGCACCTGCCTTGCTGAGCCCCCTCCTCCACATTTCCCACTGTGCCATAGAACAAAAACCCCTGCAAAGCCTGGCTTTCATTCCATCACTTACCTGACTGAGGGGGATGACGTCTTAAACACGGTGTGAGATGGATCGGTGCAAAGGGCAGGAGTGTAACAGGCACTCTTAGTGCATTGTAAAAGAAAACTAAACCACCAGCACATGTCCTGTCAAAAAAGTAAATGCCACAAAGTGCTCTCCTGCAAACTTTAATAAAAAGGAGCCTCCTGTTTGCAAAGGCAGAATCTGGCTTGGTATTTATAGAGGGCTGGGGAATGGCAGAAAAGCTGTTTTTCCTTTATAGTCCTGTTCACCCCTGTAAAAGTACAGGTGGGGAGTGCTCCACAAGTTTTCATTTTCTGCTGGCAGGATTTATCCATGTAAAACATCTCCAGAATTGCTGTTTGTGTCCTACAAGCTTGTGTTTCTGTAGGGGAATTTATTTCTGAAAATTGCCATCTCATGAAGAAAGAGTTTTTCTTTTTTTTTTTTAACTGGCTAATACGACAGCAAACAGATGGATCTTTCAAGTAGGTTTCTGATGTAGAGCTTAAAGACATAAACCCTGCAGTCCTTATCCTGTCCCTGCCTGGGCAAAAGTCCTCCCAGTGGCAGTGGCCCAAAAGCCATTAATATTAGATAATTTAATGGCGTTTCACAATAATTTTTCATTACAAGGATTGTGTTTTTAGGAAGAGAGCACCTCCGCTGCAACAAATAATTCAGAATAGCATTTTAATTAGTATCTTTAAATAAAACCTTAGTAAGTAGATTGATTGCAATGAGGGTTCCAACGCAGGAATAATATGTTGTTTTTGTTTCAATTTTGCTCCCAGTTCCAATTGCCTGATCAAAGAATTTGGGTAAGTTCATTGCTTATATTTTTGATTTAATAACTGTGAAATAAATTGCATAAGAAAAATATAATATGAAAGACAACTTACCACTCAATTATGGAGCCTGCCATGCTTTCCTACAGGGTGTTGTAGCTGTAGCAGATAAATAATCCTCTTATGTCAAATTGGCTTTATTTTTACATATCTGATCCTGCTGCTTTTATTTGGCAAAGGCAATGGGAGCTTTACCTGAGTGAGGGTTTCAGAATGCAGTCTTTGTTTATGTGTAACTGAAATTGTTCCAAGCCATTTCCTTCAGAGATTGCAGGGAAATTTTCAGACTGAAGTCTTGTTAGATTGCAATAGTTAATAAATATTTAATCTGCATTAAAATACAGAGCCTCAGAGGACTTCATGTTTCTCTCTCGCCTTGACTTCAGTGGGAGTTAGTCACTTTAATAGTCACTTTAATAGTCATTTTAATAGCTTTGAAATTTGGGGCTTAATTGCTCATTGCGGTGCTTAAAGCAGGAATAAAACACCCATTTATTTGCTGTGTTTAGGTCAAATTTGTCCTGTGTGTATACTTACATCGTCCCCCTTCCACGAGCAGCAACTGCGCTGTTAGTGCTATGGGATAAATTTGAGCTTGCTCTTCTATTTTTATAAAACGCTATTTTTAATATGTCTAAATTGTTCATGAAAAAAAAAAAAGAGAGCTACAGCAACTGCTTTTGCAGATGCAACTCGAATAACACCGTGTCCTGCTCTTGCATTGCTGGCTCCTCAGCTGCAGCGCCGGACCCATCAGTCCTTGTCCCAGATTGTTCCCAACCTTTGGGCTTGGGAGGGGAGAGCCGGAGCCAGGGGGCTGCGGGTCCTGCCTCACTCGCTCATGGCTCGCTCTCTGACATGGACTCATTTCACAAGGCAAGGCCAGAGCTTTGCACACCGGGCTCGGAGGTCTTCACGAGCTCTTCCCCACGGTGTGCACGTGGGGAGCCCCCAGAGGAGCTTAGCCCTGCTCTCCGTTCCATGCCATCCTTGGCACGCCTCAAAAGCAGTGATGGACCTTTGCTTTGCCTACACGTGGCTTTTCATCCCAGTGCCTTCCTGTAAAACAATGGTTTCTGCAGTGCAAGAGATGTGCTGGGACCCTGAGCTGAAAGGAGCGGAGGCACTGAAGGGCTCCTGTGAGCACCCAGAGGTGCTGAATGGGCTCAGCAGGCAGGAGGTGGGGTAGATGCCAGACTCGGAGAGCACAAGAGCTGGTTTCTAAACATTGTCTTTGCTGTAGAGGGAATTCCGTGTAGGACATGAAGGGGCCATGGTAGAATATGAGATTTGGCCCAGGCACCCTTAATCCTCCGCTCACAGAAAAGTGGCTCATTTGGGGGATATTTGGGAGGTTGAAAAACCCAGTGCAGTCTCTTTCTTCTGTCTGCTTTCCTTGACCTTGGCTTGGTCCTCAAATTTCCATCATTCTGCTGCTTTTGTGAGTGTATGTTCCCTGGCCGTGTTTGTGCTTTGAGAAGCTCCAGCAGAAATAGGTATTTAAGCCATAAAGTGACTGAGCAGGATGCTGATTCATGGATGAATCTCCATCTTGAGAATTTTGAATATGTCACACAAGCCTTTCTATCTCAATTCCCAGTTGCATGTGACATATATTTCAAGATTATTTGAGTTTGTTTTTCATTGTTTGGCAGGAACCCTATAGTGCAAATCAATGGGCAACAGCCTCTCTTGAATGAATCAGATTTATTTCATCTGTGGACTCTTTTATCCCCTCTGCCTTTTATCTCCCATCAGGAGAGAGCTGCTATAAAGAGGTTCTGTAATTATAGGCAGACATTATTTGCAATAGCTTTATGGAGAATAATTTAAAACAATTTTACAAATAAACAAAAAGGAATTTGGTGAGTGCATTAACAAAGCTTTTCTTTTACTGCGCTTGTTTTTGGGACACGATCCATTCTGTTAGCTCAGCTAAATCCCCCCCAACTGCATTTGTACAGAAAAAGTTCTTCTGGAACCATACTGCAGATCAGCAGGAGTTTCTCGCTACTGCTTCATAAAGTTCAACCACGTGTGATGGGTCTCTTGAACGTGAATAGAGCTCAGCCAAGTTCCAGGACTGGATGTCCAAATACACACAGTTACAAGACAACAAATTCACGGCTTGTAGTTTTTAGAGGCAGCATTAAAACTTGAGCTGGGGAGGGAGAAATCCTGAGCTGTAATAGTTGGATTTTGAAGATTTCTCCAAATAACAGGAGTAAAAATAGAAAGCAAACACTTGAACAGTTTTTTTCCCATGAGTTGCAGCCACAAAGTCAGTTGTTTTTGCGATAGTAGCAATGAAGGAGTCGCGTTTGTAAAACATGAGGTCATGTAATTCATGACATTGTCTGCGAGATTATTTCATATCACCAGGTTATTCTTAAAAAGCAGCAACAGCAAACCTCTGCTTAATTTATGCCACTTTTTCTTCGGTTGCTTAATAAATTTTCAGACAAATGCTCCGGGCCCCTGATGATGATATCTTCCCCGCTGAAATGTTTATAAATACTTGTTTTAGCCGATTATGGTAATGTCTGCATTTTTGAGTCGGAGCTGGGGAATTGCGACTGCACATTAGTTTGCGTCAGTCGGAGGTTAATAGCCTCTCAGGGAGCAGGAGGGAGGTGGGGGAAAGCTGCTTCCTTTTCCAGACATCTGGACACAGATAGAATCAACAACTCTTATATATGTAAATCAAAAGTTACTGTTCTATATAAAATACTGTCATTCACTGATCTCAGATTAGGAGCAGACATGACTTGTCCGTAAGGCAATAGCTGTATGTAAAATATGTAACAGGATCTTCTCGCTCTCCTGCCTCCTCCATGGAGAGCTTTCTCCATGGACATGGCAATTACAATAATCCTATCCTTGGGGTCAAGCAGTGCCTTCCTCCCCATGCCCTGTTTGGGGATCACCGCAGCCCTTGGGCGCTTGGCTGGGGTGCAGACCCCCCTGAAAGCACTGCCTGGTGACTTGAGCCACACGTCTGCCTCCCTGCTGGTCCCCAGGGCCCATCTCTGGAGAGATGAGATGACCACAAGCACCCACTTAGCCTCCCAGGACAGATACTGTCACTAACAACTTGCTGCAGGAGTCTGGTGGATTGTTGACCAGGGTCATCTCCGTGGCCAGCACAGCTCTTGCTTTGCCATCCTCAGTAATGGTGTTTTGAAGGAGGAAGAGCTGCTTCAGTTGTGTTTCAGCTGAAAGAGGGAGTTCCATTGCAGAAGAAAGAAAATCATCTTCTGGGTTAATATTTAGTCATGTAAAAAAAGGACGTGGTGAAAAAGGATAAGAATAAAATAGTGATTTTTACAATCTTTGAAAATGATCAGTGAGTCCACCTTGGGGTGTCTTCAGGCTCTGAACTATGGCATATGTCTGGAAATTCCATAGGAAGGAAGGTGACCAGGAAAAGAGCTGAGTTTGTGGCTGTTTACTGAGAATAGCTAAATCCTCAGCTGTCTATGAAGGTTTTGCAGAAGATTCAGAGAAAGCTGAGTCACGGGGATTAAAACAGCAATAAAACTCAATGAATGTCAGTAAATACCCAGTAATACTGAGGGGAAAGTGTGACTCTTGACTCATGTCATTCAGGAAAAAGATCTTGAAGTTGATAGTTTTATGAAACTATCTTCCGAGTGCTTAGCAGGAAGAAATGGAAAACATCATTATGTTACAGTGCCATCAGGTCTTAAATACGGCCAAAGTCCCTCTCGAAAAGGACTTAGTAGAGTTAGAAAAGACACAGAAAAGTGCAGCAATGGTGATCAGAGACAGGGAACAGCTTCCATACAAAAAGAGATAAGTAAATTTTGATTTTTTCATCTTTGTGGGATATCACCTTCCCAAAGTGTGTGTCACAGGTTTAGAATTCCTGCTCGGTTTTGGTGCCTGAGTTGGTCCTCAAGGCGACAACCCCTAGATTTCCTATTGCTCAGTTGGTATTTTGCCACTGGACTGATGAGCAGGGGCCGTGATGCTGCACATGAAGTGATGGAGAGCATGTTGTTGGTCTGTGCTGTCAGGATTTTATGGGCTGGAAAACGCCCCCACAGCCCAGGTGTCCATCTCACAATACAGATTTGCATCCTGAAGCACCAACACACTCCAGGATTTCTTGAGACAATGCCCCAGTTTTGGTTCTTGTGAGCCCCACCTCCAGCAGGCAGCACCAGCTCTGATGATGTGACAGCAGCGCAGGGACAGTGCCTCGTATCAGCAAAGCCATGGGGCCAAGCTCTTCCCTTTGGTGCTAGTCCAGTTCTTCAAAAACATAAATGATAGCAGGTAACTGCACAGATCTCAGGCTTTAAAAAAAACAGACCAAAACAACAAACACAAGAGTCATTCCTATGGTGAGAAACGTATTTTTAGAAAGCGAGTAATAGTTTAAAATAATTGGAAGTGCTCGTGTTTCCTCTGGATGAAGGATTTAAGAATAGGTGGTGATTTCATACCTATTTTGGGACTGATGTAATCCTGGAGGCAGTGTTGGAGGTAGCACTGGTCTGCATCACTGTACATTAAAGAAGAATCAGTCTCAATTTCTCCTCTGCAAAATCCTGGAAACAAGAACTAAAAAAAAAATCAGCATGACTAAGCCATTTTAAATGCAATGGAGAAAAATAGTTGCTTTAATATATTACTGGGGAGGAACATGTGCATGAGAAATGGTGATCCAAAAATGATTGAAACCCACCAGATAATGAAGCGGGCTTGAATATTAAATATACATAAATAAAACATTTATTATACTTCTCAATACCCTTATTATTCTTCACCATAAATATGTGCTATCATAACCCATGCACTGTCTTGTCACTGCTAATCAGCCTCAAGGCCAGAGGGCATTTTTCATTCAAACCATTTATTTTCAGCAATTGTAAAATTGATGAGTTAATTTTTTGAGGGAACAATTAGAAGGAATTAAAGGCAGAGGAATGACTATTGTAAAAGCTCTAAGAATCAATTCTGACTAAAGGAAAAGAGAAGTCGTATAAAAAGAAATATAGGGTAATGTTGAGTTGTATGGGTTGATAATGACATCTCGGTGCCGAGATAGAATTACCTCCTCTCCCAGCAGCATCATCATTACATATCTCATGCCTGTGATCAGTACACGTCAAAATCCTTCATATTGACAAATGTGCTGTCCACTTGCATCTGTGGAGAATGTTTTAGCAGCTGAGTGATTATGAATCAAACCCCAGAGCTTACAGCCCCTACTGCCTCACAATGCTTTCACATTTGTTGCCTGACAAGTAAATGTATCTTGACTTCCCTCTGAGATTTTTTATTTTTTTCACCGTGTTTGATGAAAGACATTTGGCAAATTGGCAGTGGTACCCTGTACGTTGCAATTTGTACTCGGCATTAGGAATCTGAGCATGAAATGAGAGGGCAGGCTACAGGCTAAAGGGAAAAAAACAGCCCAGCCCAAAGGCAGAGCTAACCAGCCTGGAAATAGTCATTCCAGGAGATAATCGTGTAATTCTGCCAATTAAAATAAAATTCAGCAAACCCCAACAGATGCGCAGTTCTTCCAATAAAAATTTCAATTTTCCGACAATTAGAGCAGTCTTTTATGGATTTTGAAGAGCAGTTTGTGGAGGTGTTCCAGCTGAGAAGCATTCAGCATCTTGTCTTTCATATAATTTCCTTCTTCTTTACAAGCAAGATACTGCACAGGGCCCTTGCTGTGGGTTTTGTGCTCTGTAGGTGAGAGCTTGGCTTGCTTTTTGTTTGTTTGTGGTGGTGGGAAGGGGTGGATGGTTACTCTCACCTGTCAGTATGCTCAGCAGCATTTCTGAACTCTTCAAGTGGCAATTTTTGAGGTTTTGAAGGAATTTTTCATGGTAAGTTCCAGACACCTTAAAGGAAACCATTCTGCAGAAATCATTTAATCCCCACTCCCTGCAAATTAGAGCCAGCTAATCAAGAGTGGAGACACCCCAAAGCTCGTAGGGTTTACAAGCAACTAAAAGTAGAGCAGGGATATTAAGAGGTTGTGGAAAAATAGGATAGACATCTAGCACATAAGGTAAATACAGAGCACCAAAGCTTCATTTTTATGGGTTTGTCTTATGGTCTTTGACTGTGATGAGCCAAAAAACTGGACTGAATGGTTGGATGTGGCTGGGGCATTGATGGAGCCTCTCTGGATCTGGCTTGTTGCAGCCCTTGTTTTTTTCTAGAGTGTTCATAAGGTTTCCTCTGCAATATTTGTGCTCTGCAATCCTTAAAAAACAACCAAACGTAGGAATTCAGTTATTGTTTCTGTTGATTTGGTCAAAATGGCCAATGACTTCTGTAGGTGGGACACCCCCACGGAACATGATTGCAAAAACTGGAGTTTTGTAGCAGTTAGGGCTTTAAAAAAGGAAGAAATGAACAGTGGCTGATTTAGGTATTTTGTGTGGAGGCAGCTTTCCTTTACAATGCCTAAGACAGCACCTGCTGTAGCAGTGGTGGGCGTTACTCCAAGTGGGACAACATCTAACGTGCCCCGTAATTGTTGAGACTGCAACTCTGCACTGGCTGGTTTTTCCCAGTTTTTTCCCCTTGTTGTTGTGTGCTCTCCGTGTTTCGGTTTCCCGGTGAGAGCAGAAAGCCGAGGTGGTGTTTAGCCTGACGGGCTCTGCGCCCTCTTCTCTTGCAGATGTCGGCTATAGAGAACATGGCCGAGAAGCTGGAGAGCTTCAGTGCCCTGAAGCCCGAGGCCAGCGAGCTGATCCAGTCGGTGCCATCCATGTTCAACTTCCGCGCGCCGCCGAGCGCCCTCCCCGAGACCCTCCTGCGGAAGGGCAAGGAGCGCTACACCTGCAGGTAGCCCCGGGGCCAGCCCCTGCTCCCCAAATCCCCCCTGCTCCCCAAATCCCCCCTGCTCAGGGGCTCTCTGTGCCCACCAAAACATGGGAAGCCTTTTTTCCTTTGAGGTTTTTATTTATTAAATTATCGGTGTTACGAAACAAAGAGTTTCCCCTGTATCGTACGGGTTTGATAAATGAGGTGGAAACTATTATATAAACAATTCTTTCCCCCCCCCAAATTTTGTCGCCACTTTCATATATAAAAGTGTGCTTTCATTATTGATTTTTTTGATCATAAACTACAGACGTGTTTTCTCTCAGGCTTCTGGTTTTAATATCCAAAGGGATTGGTGATAAAATACATGACTTATTAGGACTTGTGTGTACAGACTTTAAAAAAAAAAAAGCACCCCACAATGAAGATAGTCATTGAACATGCACCCAAAATGAATGGGAGCTTTGTCAAGGAGAGTGGAATTAGCTGTGTGCGTATTTTGAAGGCTTATACATCATGTTGTGAAAAAATAAATGGGATGGCAAAAGTGAGGGGATGCAATCTTCAAAGTCATCACAGGGAGCAACCACCACCCTCGTTCACCAAGAGTGTGCTGTGTGTGCTCTGTCCCGTGCAAAAGTGGCCTTACCAGAAGGGGCCAATTATAGCCTGAATATTAATATTTGACTTCAGCGAAGGGGGAAAACTCTGGATAAATTTTCTTTTGCCATTATTTTTCCTGTGACATCTTATCGAGTTTGGAGAATGGTTTTTAAATTGCATTATTCAGGTCTCTATATCATCTCCAGAACGTGCACCCGTTTGACACTGGCGTATCGGTTTATCTGATCTTTTTGAAAACATGTCACCTTCTTTCAAGACACGTTGTTATAGAAACATACCTTGATGGATTAGGTCTTTGAGTCTTGTCTGCTCTGATCCTATTCAATGCACAGAACGGTGTCACGTTTGCTGACACGTAGAATTGCTTGAAAGGTTTGAAATTTGCTTACACGGAGTTAGAAATCCAATGCTTTAATAACAGATTCTCTTGATTCCAAGTCTGAATGAGGCCGATAATCACCTAGTGAGCTCAGAAACTTGGGGTGATCTTTAAAACTGGTGTGTTTCATGTATCCCTTCCTTATGCACAAGCCAAGCTGGTTGGTACCAGCACTTCCAGTCCCACTCTCGTGTGTGTGTCAGTCTCTTATATTTGCTGAACGCTTTTATTGAGGTGTTGTCACACCAGAGCAGCACCAATAGTACTATACATTAATGATTTCATTTGGGCTGTGCATCAAATGCAGCTCAAATTGGGACAAAGCCATTGAGGGTCATGTTTTCTTATCAAACCTTTTCTTATCACAGATACTGTGGCAAGATTTTCCCGAGATCTGCAAACCTAACACGCCACCTGAGGACTCACACTGGAGAGCAGCCCTATAGGTACCACGAGCCCTCACCCCTGTCTGTGCTGTTACCACATGATCTTTAAGGTCCCTTCCAGCCCCAGCTATTCCACAGTTCTGTGAATAAAGCCAGGGAATGGGCGTTCAACGTCCTTTCTGGGCCAGCTCCATCCCTTCCTCCTTGGCATTGATGACCCACCGTTGCCTTTTGGTCTCAGAGTTTTGTGTGTTCGATGCTGATACTCAAATGTTGGAGCTGCATGAGGGGGTGGAATTTTTGGTCCTAATTATGGAAATTCTTTTGGCTGAGGCAGCTCCCCAGCACTATCCACAAGTCCTGCCTTTGCTGGTGGGATGGCTGGCGCTGCTGAACCAGCATGATTGAGGTGATGTCCAGTAGGGCTCATGGGCGTATTTTCTCTTGCAAAAATGTGTTTTCTTAGAGTTCTGTGGTGTTATTTACAGCCTAAAGTTGGGTGATTTGTCAATCATCTGATTTGTGAAAGGTCCTGGTTGCAAAAGCAACTGTATTTATTTGCTTCCTGCCTAATCTGGATCCTTTCTGAGGTCTGCTTAACCAAAACCCCATGTGGGTGTACTCTCCTGTTGATAAGAATATGTGTGTGATACTGAATCCAGGACAGTCACATGCAGAAATGTGTGTAGAAGCTTCACCTTATTGAAAATGAAAGACTAATTTAAACTGGAAAGAAGCCAGTTCATGTTCCAGTAAAGCAAATGCACAGATTTTTGCATTTTATGAGCTGTAAAGAGCAGAGTAAGCTCATTGTTTGTGAGGAAACAATATGTTTTTTGCCTCTGGTCTCTTTGGGAACTGAGATTCACATCTAATTTTATTGAAGGAAGGTCTTGATGCATTTTAAACCCGTCCACTGCATAAAAGCCACAAGCAATTAGTAGCATAATGGACGATTTCAGCACTAAAAAAAATTTGACATCATTGACAAGCGTAAGAGAGGCACGGGAGAAGTAAAAGATTGAAAAAGTAAAGTGGTGAAGACCGTTGGCTGGTTGCCAGCCAGAGAATTTGGAATAGTTATAGTATGACTTAGTAATGGCTTAAAGAGCAATACAGTAAAGGCTTCAGGGACTCCAAATCGCTACAGAGTATGAAAATTGATGCCTCTGGTACCAGAGTGATAGACTAAACTACTCACATTGGCACGATATTAAAGGTTGGGATTGTTTATTGCTGGTTTTTGCAAGATAACCAAATTTCCTCTGGGATTAGCAATCGAGCAAGCTAATTCCTCAAGAAAAGATTTAATCACAGAGTATAATTTAGAATAGGAAAAGAAATAGCCTTTTTTACCTTATTTGAGCATTAGAAGAGATCTGTTTCATGTTTTTTTCCAAAAGTGTTTAATTGTATTGTATTGGCAGCACATGAAACAATAGAGTTATTGCTCTACTGTTTTCAAACTTCCCAACTTTGCGTGCAACAGTTTTAAAAACATGGGACTCAATTACCACAGCTAATTTGATACCATTAACTCTGAAATATTATGCTTATTCCTAAAGGCAGTATTTAAAATATAAAGTCTAATGTGAATTAAAGCTGAAAAACCAACGGCAGAAATGAAGTGTCCATTCCAAGAGCACAGCTCTCCAGTTATTCAGCCAAAATTTGTCTTTATTTCTGTGAGAATTGCACCTCAGCAGGGACCAGGGACCTGCTGTTGGGTACTGAGACTGAGCCCAGGAGGTGCTTCGTATCTCTTAGGACAAATCTTACATTTCCAGCTACCAACAAACCCTTTTCTACCCACTTGTTTTGGTTTGCTTTTTTTCAGATGCAAATACTGTGACAGATCCTTTAGCATATCCTCTAACCTGCAGAGACATGTGCGTAACATCCACAATAAAGAGAAGCCATTCAAGTGTCACTTGTGTGACAGGTGTTTTGGCCAACAAACCAATCTTGACAGACATCTAAAGAAGCATGAGAACGGGAACATGTCTGGTATGTGTGTGTTTCCCCCCCCAGCCTGCCCTGTGTGCCATGTCCAGGGGCTGCCCGTTCCCTGCCGGTGCTGCCGCCTGTCCACAGGCACACGCGGCTCTGCTCTGGCGAGTGGGGGGTTGCAAAATATGTAAGTGCCTAAGCTCTGCTGACATTTAAAGTGCTTTGGAAATCCCAGCATAAACTCTCCCCTTGTATAACTTAAGACCCCTGGATGATGTCTTTTCTTTTGGTTTTAATTAAGCCAACCCATGGCGTTTTGAGAACGGACTGGGAAAATTGGTTTAATCCCATCGCCGCAATCACTTGGCTCTCTCAATAGGAGTCCTAGATTTAGAGTCTCAGGGGGCACTCTAAAAGATTTTCTTGGCACCTTCTAAAATATTCCCACTGTCAGGAGCTGAAAAGTGCTGGCTATTATGGAGGTAATGGTGCCTCTCAAGGCCCCGAGCAAATCGGTCACCGCGCAGCAGCAGCAGCAGAGGCGGCGGCAGCGAGGGGACGTCATTGGCCTGGTTTGGGGATCTGCAGAGTTTAGAGACAACCCTCTCTGCAGTCCTTCCAGTCTGCATTTCCCCTCACTGCAAAAAACCAGCAGTGAATGCAGAGCTGTTCCTTCCCTGGTGCTCAGGGAGAGGCGCCTGCTCTCTCAGTGCTGACGAACCTAGGTGATTATGTCAGTGGCTGTTCCCTATTATATGCAAATCTGCATAATTAGTAGCTTAAATGAAGTTCAGTGTTTGCTCAGTTCAGCCATTGGTCTAAGAAAGACAGTTATTGACTGGCAGTTTGGGAATCACAAGGAACAGGTGGGAGATGCTGAAATAGATACTTGGCAAAAGGGATTATAAATGATGGAAGTGGCAGCCAGGATGCAACCAGTCATTGTGGCTGGAAAGCACCTCTGCCTGGGATAATATACTCCTTCCTAATTGCTGGCTTTAGGGCCAAAAGTGATAGATCACTGTGACCAGTGTTTTCTGACTCTCACCCATTTTAACCGGAGTTTGAATTTAATTTTGATTTAAATGGTTAAATATAGAAAATATAAAGGAGCAGCAACAGAAGTCCTATGTTTTGCTTTAAGGTACTGCAACGTCTTCACCTCACTCAGAACTGGAAAGCACGGGGGCGATCCTCGACGACAAGGAAGATTCTTACTTCACAGAAATTAGGAATTTTATTGGAAACAGCAACCACAACAATCAGTCCCCCCGAAACTCAGAGGAGAGGTGAGTTGTGTCTAATCTGCATTCTAAAGGTGCCACTGCTCCTTTTCCAGGTTTGCAGACTAAGCCTTATTTTTCACTTTTGATCATGTCTGGAGCCAGAGTTAATTTAGAATCTGGTTGCTTCAGTGGTCACATTGGTGTCTTGCAGAAAGAAATGTGTTGACTCTCCCCCCATCGTGCATGAAGATATTCCAGGTGGCAGATACTGGACAGCAGGTTCTGTCTGTGAACACATTTTTCCTTAATATCAGGAGCTCTCGTTCCTTTAAGTCTGTTGAAACATTCCTACACTTTACATTTGCGGCAGAACAGGTGAATTCTGCATCCTGTGGCTGAATGTGTGGAGCCTTAGGATTTCAGTGCAATATAAATGTGTAATTACTAAAGTAGACCAAGCTGAATTCTTGGATCAAATGGAAGATTGTAAGTGAAAGTCCTTTCCCGTAAGTAACTCAATCCCAAGAAAGATGCTGACTAGCCAAAAGCCCGTGAGGCTGTGGGTAGGCATTGGTAGTCCACAGTGCTCCAGCATGTGGGGGAATTTTTTCTACTAAGATTTATTAAGTATATGGGTGTTTGAATTCTTCTGAACTAACAGAAGAGAGACCACTTCTAAATATTTTTGGCTAATGAAAGTGCAGCTAAGCAGAAAAGGCTGTGGGACGGATACACACATGAGCCCCACATATTTCTTTGGGACTTGGTGTTGCATTATGCATTATTTGCCCTTTTGAATTGGCATTTCATTATCAACATCAAAAAATTCTTACTGTTGGTGACAAACTTCACTGTCTTCTCAGTTTCCAGATGCCTTTGTGAAGGGATAAAAATGGTGGCCATAACACAATTTCCACAAAAGTATTGGATTAAGTGATTACATGCATATTCAAATTTCATTCCATCTTGATTGGCAATGAGGGTTTGGGATTTTTTCCTTGCACATCTGGTCTCAACATGTCCTCTGACAGGAAGTCAGCAAAGTGGAAAGGTTGCTGGGTTGTGCAGTGTTTCCTTTCTAAATTTGGCACTTCAGACTGCTCTTGACGGATATTTTATCCCTGGCAAATTGCTGCATTTGAAAGCATAATTAGAGAATCTGTTTTCTTAATCACATGGCTTTTGTTACTTTGGTTGTAGTCCATCTCCCTTTCATTTCTAGCAGCCTCAATTGAGCATAACAAGCAAGTTGGCAGCCCAGACTGTGTTCAGCAATTCCTTATTTCTGCCTATTCAAATAAAAGATGATAAAGAGATATTGCTCTGATGATCTTAGAGGGGGGTGGCTGCTTCAGCTCTCCCTGCTCTGCACAACCTCAGATTTTTTGATACTGCTACAAAGAGAGACCATTCCCTAGAGCACTTTTTTTTAATGCAATACTAAACTCCTGACAATCAGCTGGAATTTGCTTGGAAAATAGATGCAACCCTATTATGTTTAGGAAAACGAAGCTGTTGTTGTGTAAGAAACCAGCTTTGCTTGTCTACACTCCTCAGAAAGTCCATCTGTTTCAGCAGTGAAACCCCAACTAAGCTGGTAGGGCTCATCTTATCTTGCTCCAGCTTTTGGTATATCCCACATTGTCCCGCACAGTTTGAAGCACACGGAGTCTGAAGCAAACTGCGTGAGGACAATAACGTTTCCATTTTTATAACTGTATTCCTGGAAGAGTTAAGGCCCTTTTGCACAATGAGAACAATAGATGAATCAAGGCCTCTGCGCTACATAATGTGGCACAGCAGATACACTGGTAGCGTGAATTCGGGGGGCTGCACTGAGTGCAACCCGTTTACACCACGAGCACCTCTGGATGGGCATTCCTTGACGTGGCAGTGCCACATTTCTTCAGCTCTCATTTCAACATGGTGGATGCAACGCAGCTCTGGATGTTCCAAATCCTACAGGGTCAAGACCATTACCAAATGAGCTCCTACCTCAACGTGGGTATTATGTCCTTGATAAAAATCCCATAGGAAGTAGTTAAGAGAAGTCATTGTCTGAAAGTAAAGGACAGCTTAATAACAGCGCGTAGGCCAAGTGGTTTTCCATGTGTGTATTGCTGTAATTACTCATTTAGCAAGAATAAATGCACTTAAAATGCTATATGACCTTTCTTTTCATTACTTCTTACCCTTCAAATCAGTTCATAATCTAGTTCAGCATGGAGGCAGCACTGCAGGGCACTCTGCAGGTCTCCAGCTGAAGTCCCTCAGGTTCCCATGTATGAAATCCATACGTTCAGTGAAGCAGCGTGGCTTCCAAATGGGTGGTAGTGTGCAAAATTAATTATGCATGTAATTTTGACTTTAAAACCCTGAATGTGGTATTGGATGTCATTTTTTAAAAATGCCGGATCTGATTTTCAGCATTTCTTGGCCCCTACAGCTTCTGTTAAAAGGCAGTGAGTTGTTTTGCCCAGACTACATGTATGATTGGAAACATGAGAGGAAATAATGCATGAGAAAGTTTGGAATGGATATCTGAACATACCTCTGTTTGAACAGTAGTTTTAGCAGGATAACAGGAAAATCCCATGCTGATGGTGCTGTAATGTCCCACTGATTATTGAGTGGAATTTTCTCCAATGCTGCCTGAATGTCTGAAGCTAAGCAAGACACAAAATACAGAAATCATTTTATTCTGCTGGGACAGATCCTTTTCAGATCTGCCTCCAAGAGGCTGCTGGTGAGGAGCTTTCATATCTGATTTGTGTTTATAACTCGGGTGTGTTTTGATACTTTCAGAATGAATGGCAGCCACTTTAAGGATGAAAAAGCCATGGTAGCCAGCCAGAACTCGGATTTGTTGGATGACGAAGAGGCAGAAGATGAAGTACTGATGGATGAAGAAGACGAAGAGAGTGAAATGGCAGGGAAGGCAGTCAAAGAGCCTGTCACGAGTGACATGCACGAGGGGACTCCGGAGGAGGATTACGAGGAAACGAGTACTTTGGACATGAACTGCAAAGCTTCCCCTGGCAGGTTGGTTCCTTCCGGGTATTGGTGTGCCCAGGACACGGGAGGAAAACAATAAACCATACAAGAGTGCCAGCACCAAACTGTGCCGTGGGAACCGCTCCGGAGTAGCCGACTTCCCACTTACAATAGCAACTTGTTTGGGTCGACACCAGCCTTGTTTTCAGCCTCTTCATGCAATCTGGAGCCCTTGTTAGGAAAATTAACTGTGCTTGGGGAGCTATTGTCAGGTTCTGGGTGAGACAGGAAACAGCGGGAGACAGTTTCGTGGGAGAGACTTTATCTGCTCCCTGAACCATCCTGGATCTCCTGTAATGGTCTTGTGAAAGGCTGTGGAGACACCACGAGAGAGACCAGCTCTCCCTCCCCCACTCCCACTGCCCACCCTTTCTTTAGAACAAAGAAGGGAATTATTTCAGTATCACTGTTCCATGAGCCAAGGTGGTTTATGAATGTGAAAAAGGGGGGAAATGCTCAAATGTGAAAATCTGAGAAGACAAGAGAACTCAGAGAGAATCATTTAATTGACACTAAAACCTCCGTGGTGTTTCTGTAGGTATAAAGAAGAGGAGTATAATAAGACTGGACTTTCAGCTTTGGACCACATAAGGCACTTCACAGATAGCCTCAAAATGAGGAAAATGGAAGAAAATCAATATAGTGAAGCTGAATTGGCAGCTTTCAATGCTTCCCAGCTGCCAGAGGACCTCAAGCAACCGTTGTACAGGAAATCCAAATCCCAGGTAAAAGCTTAACTCAGTTCAAATATTCTTGTCACCAAATACCCCAGGATTAAGCTGTTAGTGTGTGGCAGGCAGGGTTGCTCCAGCTCAGTCAGACAGGGCTGTGCTCCATGTCCACACAGCTCAGCCTGCCCTGACTCCCCCGTGCTCCTCCTGTGCCCCAGAGACACGGCAGGCTGACAATGGAGGATTGCTGTGCTTTCCTCTTACTGTTTTTGCTGGGTTTGATCCTGTCTGCCATGGTAAGAGCCAGTCCTGCTCTGCTCCCAGCCAGCCCATGCTGTGGAGTTCAGCCTTGCAGGGATGTGGCTCGATCTTCTGGCTGGCTTGACTTTTTGGGATTTTTTTTGTCCTTTGTTGGATGTTCCCAGCTTTAGGTTCTCAGTGGGTTTTACAAACAGCAATAACTTTCATGATATCCTAGTGCTATTTCTTGAGATTTTTTTTAAACAGTGATTAAAATGGGTCCTTTTAGTCCCTCTAAGAGATTCCTGTTTTGAAAACTGCATGATAGGCATGTAGGAAAGGTCAGCAAAGGAGACTGTTATATTTGGTGAAACACAGGACCAGCCAAGGGATAATGTGATTCCTCAGGCTCTTGAAAAGAGCCTCCTGTGCCAAGAATCTGAAGGCAAAGGAGACTTTGGGACCTTGTCTACTATCAAAGGTTTCTCAGAGCTCTTCTCTTTCTCAGAGAAACCAGATGAAAGAAGAAATTATTATGACTATTAGTGAGTAGAAAGTGTCAGTGAAAGGGCTGACAGTGGTTTTACCTAATGCATTTTGAATTTTATTTTTTTTTTAAAATAAGTTGAGAACAGTGGCTGCAGCCTGAACGATGCCCTGACTGGGGTGGGGGTGGCTCAGTCCAAGCTCAGATCCACACAGGGGGATCGTGACCTCTTTGTCCTTGTTGTGTCCCCCTGCAGGCGTATGCCATGATGCTCTCTCTCTCCGACAAGGACTCCCTTCATTCTGCATCCCACCCTTCTCCCAACATGTGGCACAGTATGGCGAGAGCCGCCGCAGAATCCAGCGCCATCCAATCCGTCAGTCACGTATGACAGTGCGAAGTCTGACCGAGAATGGGACCAAGTCCAAACCAGTAGCATGGCTCTTTCATATATGACTATTTAAAAGACTGCTGAGCAGAATGCCTTATAAATCTGCAGGGTCACTCATTTAAAGTCCGGTGACCTTAAACTGAATAATTTTAAAAAGAAAGAAACTATTTATTCTCAATATTTTGTTTTGCACAGCAAAGGCAGCTGCTGACTTCTGGAGGATCAATGCGACTTAAAAAAAAAAGAAAATAAAAAAAAAAGAGAAAGTTTCAGTGGATTATGTAAACGGGGCCGGGAAAAAGTGTCTTCCAGTTCCCCCGGCTTTGAGGGGCAGGGGCAGAAGGGTTAAGACTGCATTGATACACACATGGGCACTCCTTTAAAGTAGGAACTGAATTGATTTTCCTTTTGTATAAGATAGTTTGACACAGGATTGGGAACAGTTGCTTTTATGTACAAATCTCTTCATTAAAGCTTTATGCATTTTAGCCCTTCAAAGAAAGAAAATAGTTCTATCAAATGCACACTATCCATCGTAACTGTAGAAAGAAGTAACAGGGAATATTTTGTTCTCTCCGTAATTCTTTTGCCTTCTCAACTGCATTGTTAAAAAAAAAAAAAGGAAAAAACAAGGAGGAAAAAAAAAAGACAGAAAAAGAAAGAACTCTGAGAAACAATACATAAGAGGCTTGTGTATATTGTAAACTATGAATGTTCACTACTCCAAGAAGCTAAATCATCCAGATAATTCCGTGAAAGCACCGCATTCATCGACAGCACCACTAGTTCAAATCATTGTAAGGAGATTTTAATTTTCGACAATCATGTCACTACTATTTTGTTGTATTGTTTCCTTTCCCCCGACCCTCTTAATTTCTTCTTTGTGTTGTGTGTACCATGTATTTATTTGTTGGCAAACGATTGTTTGTTGATTACAATAGCACTGTTCCTGTAACAAACAGCACTGCTCCAGTCCCCCACTGCGTTACCGTGTAAGGCACCCGTGTACTTCCCAACAAGTGAGGTGAACTGATCTGTGTATATGGGAGTGCAAAACAGTGTTGGAAATTTTCTTACATTCCTCTTTTATTTTATTTTTTTGCCTTTTAATGAACTAAATAACTAATAGATGCGACTTAGTTTTGTTTTGTTTGTTGGTTTGGTTTTTTTTGTAATACAGTAAATTGATTCGATTGTATAAACAGTTATAATTTCTTCATGAAAGCATGATTCTTCTGATTAAAAAACTGTACCCAATATTTTATGCTGGTTGTCTGCGAGCTTGTGTGATGTTATGTTCATGTTAATCCTATTTGTAAGATGAAGTGTTCCAAATTTATGTTTAAAAAAAAAAAATAAATAAATAACGGAAGGTATTCAGTTATTTTTTGGGGGTTTTTTTGGCCTTTAGTGAGGGACCAGATTTATTTTTCCTTTTGTTTATAATCTCATTTTGAAATAATCGGCAAGTTGAGGTACTTTCTTTAAATGCTTTGTACAATGTAACTGTTACGCATTTCAGTACATTACTATGGGAGGATCAACTTAAAAAAAATAATAAAGGACTACAAAACTGAAGGGATCTATTTCCTTATTGTCTTGGTTTTGTCCACGTCGGGGCAGTAATGGCACATGGTTTTCTGCATTCTGGGGAGCAGAGATGGGTCTGTGGGATCATGAGGATAAGGATAACCAGAGGGTGGGGCACTGTGAGGTGTCTTGGACTTGTCCATACAACGTAGGACCCAAGCCAGAGCCCCTCAATAGACTGTTGGAGGGGTTTACATCAGTCTTTAAACACTACCTTGGAAAAAAGGGAGCATTTGGGTCATTTTGCAGGAGGGATTGGTGCAATGTCACTTCCAAAGGCAGTTGTGGAGCCTGGAGCTTGGGCTGGTGTTGCACCCACCTGCTGCTCGTGGGGACAGTGTTGGGAAGCAGTGGCCTGGCTGGTGCACAGGGAGTTCCTGACTCACCAGAGCGATCAAAATCCATAGCTGAGAAGCAAAATGACCTCTGACTGCACGAAATGAGCCTTTAGAGTCTAAAAGGAAAAAATAAAACTTTAGTTTGTATTCCCTTTGAAATCGGATCCAAACCCCGACTTTTGGGCAGCTTGTGGAATGGTGGGAGGTGGGATGTCAGGAAAAGCCAGTGTTGGCCCAAGGAATGCCCATCTTCCTGCTCTTCTCATCAGCAGAGACAGAAGGACTGGGATGCTCCTCTCTCAGCCTGTGCCAGTACACGAAGAGCTCTCATATTTTACCAAGTTCTTAAGTTACATTTCAGAAAAACCTGTATGTGCCACTCTTGTCAATTCTGCCCAGATTTATACCCATCACGTAGCAACAAGGGCATTGGCAGGGTTGAGCCCAAACCCAGCAAGGACAGGTGTGGGCTGCCTTTGGTTTGCTGTCTCAGCTCTAGAGCCTCCTGCACAGGTTGATGGCAGGCTGAGACCTACAAGCCAGTGGTTTCCTTGCAGGAAGCCTAAAAAATACCCAACCTAATCTTGTGTGCATATTCTTGAACTCACTTCACTGGCCTGAGGTACCTGCAGTTAATTGCATAAATAGGCTATTATTTTTAGAGCAGTTAAAGTCACCGTGAAACTTGGGTTTAGGTTTCTGCCAAAGAAAGAGAACAAATAGATTAATCAAGTCAAGTTTTATCTGCAAACAACTCTCCAGATCATTTTCCCCTTTAATTTGATGCAATGACAGTTCTTATCAGCTCTGCCCTCACCTGCCCTAGATGAAAGGGGGTTTGGGAGGTGGAGAAAGGGTGGGTTGGTGTCCCCTGGCTTTCATGTTCTGGGTTACAGTAGCACACGTATCACACACCTGTCAGGCCAAGAACTCCTTGAGCCGAGCTCTGGGGTCAGTTCAACCTGCCCACAGCCAGGTCTGCTGACCATCAGGGCACGGCTGCTGCAGCCTCACTGAATCCCTGGATTGGTGTTCCCACTGAGAGCCTGGGGCTCCAAGTCAAATAACCCCACCCAGCAGCACTGCCCACGGGGTGAAATAGATTTGTATGGCACAAGTTGTCCAACTCCACGCAGATCCCTTGCCATGACCTTGATTTTCAATCAGGGCCAGTTATTCACCCACAGGAATAGCTGAAGAGCAAACTGAGATTTAATTAGTCATCTCATCCCCCAGTAAAGAAAGAACACTGAATAATTTTTGTCTCATACCCTCCCTCATGGACCACACAATGCACTTGTCCAGATGCAAACATTGCTGAGTGAGGACCAACATTTCTGGCTTTCTGCTACAGTGATTTCATTTTTTTTTTAAAGAAGAAAAAGTCAATTTTTTAAAAATCCCTTCAGCTCATTTCAGCATCATCCCACTGTTCACCCCACTACAGCAGAGCTCTGTAACTGAGCAAATCATTCCCATGTGATGCAGCAGCCTTACTCCACGGAGGAGCTGCACATTACCCCCTCAATTCCCATCCACAGAACCTGACAAAGCCCCAGCATGACAAGATGATTAATCAATATTTCCCCCTGGCCCAGCTCCTCAACACCACTGTGGGTCCCAGTCGCTGTTCCCGTGTCAGCTGCTGGTTTGGATAGGTACATTTGAGGAGTAATGGGAGGGGAAGTTATTATTAAAGCATTTGTGAGGCTGCTTTTGCTCAGTGATTCAGCTTGGCCCGTTGCTCCATGCGTGTCTTGAACTCTAAAATTTTCTGTCAGGTCCCTGTTACTCAGACAGACGGAGAACCACTGTGAGGGGCTGGATGCTTCTCTGCCTTCCAGCTATATTTAGGCTCACTTGTGGTTTTGCTGGTCAGTCACAGAGTGGTGTGGAAAAGTTAGTTTTAAAGATGCTTCCAGTAATGATTTAAACAAAACAAAGGTATCCAGCTGCAAACAGAATCCCCTTTCTCCATGTCAAAGCCCGTGTACCTTGCCAGGACTCCCGTTAGGAGAAGAATGTATCCTGCAGCGTGGCCAAAGCCATCCTCTCCCCAGCCCCTTGAATGGCTCTGGAGGTGTGGGAGAGCACCCAGTCTGGGCCTTCCAAGAGCCTGGCTCATTCCAATTTTGTTTCTATACAGGAAATGGTGCCAGCTTTAGGGAAAGCTCAGCTTTACAGTTCAGAGTCACTTAATGAAGTCTGGGGAGATGGTGAACATCAAATAAAAAGGAAGAAATAAATACTGTTTTCCTCTTCTTTCGTGTTATTTATTTTTTCCCCGACTCAGACTCATTTGCTGCTAGAGGAGAACAATTTTCAGCAAAATTGTCCCAGAATTTAGATTTTAATCAGACTAACATTTAAGTAATCCCTGGAAAGAGGCCCCTCAGGGACTCAAGAACTTGAGGTGCATCCTGCAAGACTGAAGCCTTTATCCCAAAACTACTGGGAAGATTTTGTTTAAGACCAGTTGTCCAGCTGGGTATGAACATAAACCAGACTGAACACAGACCTATTTGCATGCTGGAAGCAGAACATCCTTTTTTTCCTTTTGATTCAAAAGATCCACATTTTAATGGTGATTGAAGCTATTTATATCTATAAATCCATTTGGAGAAGTTTGGGGAACCTTTTATTACGAAAGGTGGTGTGAAATATAAAAGTATTCTGGTACAGTGAGCTTTAGCAGGATCTGCTCTGGTGGCTGAGCGGGGGGTCTGGGAGGAGGCACCCGCCTTTTCCCTGCTTTATTTTAATACTAATTAATTCCAGAAAGGCCAAAGATATTCCATGAAATGCTACACTTCTAAGAGAAACTTTTGCCCTAGAGTCTTCAAGCAGGCCTCCCAGCTTGGGAGGGTCTAGTGGGAGAAGAGGGTTAGTGGTGATTTTGATGCTTAAATTATCAGTAATTAAGAAGTTGATTTTCGGGGATTGAGGAAAATTTTAAACAGCTGCTTCTTTCGGGCCTTTTACTCCTCATTTTCATTAGCATGTGCTAAGGCAATCTGGAAAATATATTTAGGTCTATATTATGCTATGTCAAGCCCTCAGCATCTGTACCTTGGGGCAGATAGATGTGAGATAGCCGAGGGTAGATGTGCCAGCACGCACATGTGGAAGCGTTCAATTTGTAATCTGATTAGAGCCCCGACACAAAGCCTGCTTGATACCTGTGGCAGATTTGTTTCATGGTAAGTGCAGAAAAGTCTCAAAACCCATGTCATGTTTCACATCACCAGCCAACTCAAACTAGAGAAGTAGCGCTTTAATTCCTGGGGAATCTCTTTCAGCAGGCACGTGTCAGGCCCAATTAAGGTCCAGGCAGCCTTGCACTAATTGGGTTGAGTTCTGCAGGGGTGTAACATGGTCCTTCAGCAAAGCAGCCCCTTTGTCCAGGCCACACCAGCTGGTCTGTCTTCCCGAGGGTGGCCAGTGGAGTAACTGCTGCTAGAAAATCACCTGGAAAAAGTTAACCACTGGAGAGAGAGGTTTTAGTAGCAGTGGATGAGACAGCTTGAGGTGCTCAGTGTTAGCTCAGCATGGGGCTCCTGCTTTAAAGGTAGCACCACAGGACATAAAGGTGGGGAGCTGTGTCCTCCACACAGGAAGGGTAAGCCTGATGTCAGCATCTTCCAAGGAGGCACTCTCATCTCATCCGCAGGTCTTGCTCCACTCCCAAAATGAAGAGGTTTCCTCTGACATCTGAAGTGTTAATACACTAGAATAGAGAAAAATTATGGCATGAGCTGAGATATGGAAATTAATTTAAGCATTCAACGTCTCTTGAACCGCAGAGGGATTTGTGTGAAAACCCCAGCAACAGACTCAGTTTCAACTCATCCATAATCCAAATGAAAGTGAAACATTGAGGACAGAATTTAATGGTCTTTGTTCAAGACAGACTGCTACAAACATTTTAAGGATTTTGGCCTTTCTCTTTGGGGAACTGAGTATTTTACTGTACCCAACTCTTTCACAGACTCATAGAACAGTTTGGGTTGAAGGGGACCTTTAAAGGCCACCCAGTGCCGCCCCCTGCCATGGGCAGGGACACCTTCCACCAGCCCAGGTTTCTCCAAGCCCTGTCCAACCTGGCCTTGGACACTTCCAGGGATCCAGGGGCAGCTACAGCTTCTCTGGGCATCCTGTGCCAGGGCCTGCCCACCTTCACTGTAAAAAAAAATAAATTCCTTATTTATGTCTACTCCAAAGACTTTTAGTTTAAAACCATCACCCCTTGTCCCATTGCAACAGGCCCTGCCAGAGCCTGTCCCCTTTCCCCTGTGGCTGCAGGGTCTGTTGGGCACCGGTCTGGTGTGTCTTCTCTTGACTTCATCTCTCATCTGAGCATGGCAGGGATCTTTTCTAGCACCCAGAATTTGGTTCATGTGTTAGAGGAGGATAATCTTTGCCACCCTGAGACTAACATGAAGTCCTGGCACGCTGGCACATGCCTACCCTTCCTCAGGAGAGGACTCCCAGAGATGTGAAATCCAGTCAGCAGCAATCACAACCATGTAATGAAGATTTAGTTCAGAAGGATCCACAGACCCTCTGCTCTGTGTAACCACAACCCACAAAACACTTTGCAATCCACTGTAACGAAGGCAAGACCTTTATTACATTTAGACTTGATTCCCTGGTACTCTCTGGAAGCAGTTCTGCTGTTTTTATTACTTAAGAGCTATTAAAACCTTAACCACTGCATGGAGCAGCTCGCTCCAGCTTTACACTTGTCCATAAAATATTTGAATGGGAGATCAAGAACTGTTTTTTGGATCTAACAGCCTATCAGCTGAGGAATGCCAGAGACAGGGCTGAATTTGCCCCTGCCCTGGCTGAGTGCACAGACCAGGCTGAGAGATGCTGAAGGGCAGGAGTGGGGCTTGTTTCTGGGGTTTCCCATCGTTTTCTTTGCTGCCTGGAAGGAAGGGCAGGGAGTGGGAAGCCACAGTGAGCTCTCCTACCCCCTTGTGTCAGCCATAAGCCAAGCTCTGCACATGCCACCCTTAGGAAGGAGCAAAGTGGGAAGGAAAGTCGCTGTGTGAGGAACAAAGGAGAGCAGCAATAGGGGCTGGGTTCATCCCACCCCCAAAAATCCAGCAACAGTCTTGAATCACCCTAAATTTGGCACAGTGCTGGTGGAAAAGAAGCAGATATGGGGAATCAGCAGGGTGGCACAGAAACACTGACCAGATCAGTCAGCCCTGCAAAAAAACCCCCCTGAAGCACAAGTGCAAAACCCAAACAACCTGACACGGTGTCAGGGAAATGGCATCAGCCAAAAGCTTCTATAAGGTAACCCCCTATGTTGCTCTTTATTTTGCCCAGATACTGGTGGGGTGTAACACAGAAGCTCAAAGCTTCTCATTATTTTCACTTTTTTAAAAAATGATTTTTATTATAGAGTTAAAAAATCTGGCTTTCTCAGCTTGCTGCAAGTTCCAAAGTATAACTTCCTCCTCCTCCACTCTGCCACTGAATTTTTAATATTTCCTCTTTGGAAAAAGTCAGGAGTCTCAGCAGGGTGTGGGCTCTGCTCTAATACAGCTCTGCCAGGGGTGAGCGAGGCTGAGGTGCCTCAGGGCAACACTTTGCCCTCGGTGAATATATTCTATCTCCTCTTCCCACAGAACAACAAGGAAAAAAAGAAAAAAGAAGCATTTTCCCAAAACCTGAGGAACCAGCCTCATAAATCATCCATTAATTATGTTTCTTCATTTCAGCTGAAACAATGATCCCAGAGCACTTTCTTTTAAACTTTGTCTCCCAGCCCAAGTGGCCACCTACTTTGTTGTCCAAATTTCTGGTGCAGTTTGAATCCTACAATGTGTAATCTCAGTAGGGTTATCAGTTATGTCATGCATTATACAGCCTCCAATCAGCGTAGTGGGAAACAACATTTTCATTTAATACCAGGAGAAACAGTGGAAGTCAGCGATTGATACCAACACAATGATGGGAAAAAGTGTCCAGAGGTGCTACTCACATAATCTCACTTTACAACATCTTGAAAATTCAATAGAAAGGACTTTGCTAACAATACCAGAATGACATACCACTGATTATTGTTCCTAAAGCTCTTAACAATAAGAAAGCTCTCTAAATATATCTCAACAAAAAACATATAACAGTTTGTTTCTTCTTTTTTCTTTTTTTTTTTTTTTTCTCTTTGCAAAGCACACAGTATTAGTCAACAATTGTTGTGTGGCGTGAGCCCATTAGGGCTGTTGGCTGGTAATGTTCTGGGAAATGAGCTCTTGAAAGATCTTTTTTTTTTTTTTCTTTTTTAAACATGCCTAACAATTGTATCTTAAAACAATCATGGATCAGCAAACTGCAAGGACCCACTCTAACTTATTTTCTTAAGCCTGACGAAACCACCAGCGCCGCTTGCACTTTATTCACTCGCTTCGAAATTTGCTCGTGAGAATTAAATTTGAGCTCAGAGCAGAAATAAGAACCTTTTGAAGGACCAACTGCTTCTTGTTAAGCCTCTAGTCTGGGCAGGGCTGGGTGAGTTCTCCAAACGACAGGTGGGTGCCCCCAGCACCAATCCTCTGCTTAAGATGACTTTCACAGAGGGTTAAAATGCAATTAAATCGAACACCTTGACAGAAAAGTGGAAATAGGTGTATTTACTGCTAACCCCACACATCAGAGGATGAGTTAGAAGCCTCTAAGTACTCAGTGCCTGCTACAGAAAAGCCTTGAAAGCAGTTCAGTGCTCAGCACCCTCCAAGAGCAGCACCCACCCTTGGGGCTGTTCCTGCTGACCCCAAAGCACACAAATAAAGACAGAGATGAGAATAAAACTTTCACTTGCTTTGCAGCATCGGGCCCATGGCTGTGTTTCATCACCGTGTTATTGTACAAAGCTTTTGGGGTGTATGGCCATCCAGAAACCCATTGGTGAGGATTAAATAATAATTTAAATTCCTTTTATGTTGCTTACATTTCAAACCCAAAATGAAGCCTTACATGTCTCACAGATCTTCACTGCATTTATAGCATTAAAAGGCCAATGAAAGATCCCTAAAAATCATTAGGTGAAGTAAACATTGAATCACGTTACAGAATCAACAACAGAGAATTTTTGAATGAAATAAACGTGTCCTGCTTGAGGATATCAAGTGAATTATCCACTGGATTTTCTTTTATTGCATGCTCTTAATCTCTCTGTTTATTATTGAAGTGGTTAATAAGCAATTCCTAAAGCAGATCCAGAAGGTGTCTTTAGCAGCCTGACTGTCAGCCCCCACCAGCCTTTCGCAAGCCTAGCTCGATTTCACCTTAAACACTTCTTGGAATGATTATTTTCCTTTGCTGAACTTGGACATTGGTTGTATAGATTCAGTTAAGATTTGCTTGCGGTCGATATAAACAACATTTACCGGGTACAAAATATATCAGAAGGAGAAATTTTAACTTCTGAAAACATTTTAGGATGGTCAAATGAAGGGAGGCAGAAAACATTGTGGAAACCTGCCTTGAGCACTGGCTGCTTGGCTCTGCTTTCCCTGTGGTTATTGCCCGTCAATACCCCCAAATTTATTTAGAGAAATGGACCCATTTTGTACTTCACTTGGAGAATTCTTGTCACCTCCCCACCAAACACTGTGAGTGTCCTTCAAAACACCTTCTGGTATGTTTTTCAGCACCTGGTTATTGAACCAACCCTCTGATCTTGTGAAGATTCAGTGTTTCTTAAGTATTAAACAAGAGTTGTTTTCTTATAATTTCTCTGATATTTAAGTGTAGACGTAATTACTGCAATTCCTTCACGGGGTAACCTGAGCGAAGCCTCAGCTGAATGAGGGGCTGACTCTCCCAAGGGCAGGGCTGGAAATACCCCTGGATTTAATGTCCTTTCAAAAACATTTTGCTGCTTTTCACTCCTTCCTGATTTTATGTACTTGCAATACTCATCTATCAGTATTGCATATAACAACAAGTACTTAAATGTAAGTATTGCACATAATTGCATAGATATTAAAGCAACTTGTAGACAGTGCTTATTGCTCACCAAATGGACAGTGGCAACAATCATGGCTGTGAGTAACCTTGGGAATAAGGAGGTGACTTCCAAACAGCCCTGGCTGAAAGGTGAGGGGCCCACACACCCGTGCCCAGGTGGGGTGGGTGTCTCCTCCTCCAGGGTCTGTGCAGGCCAGTGCAGGGCAGAGCTGCTCCTTGTTCTTGTTGCTGGTTGGGTTTTGAAGTCAAGTCATAGGAAACTGCTGGAATGGCTGGAGCCAGAGCGTCTCTGCAAGGGGCTACCAACTGCAAACCAACACACAGGGCTCTATCAGTGCTTAATTACTTTGTTGTTTCTTAAATAGGGGGGGTTTATCCCTGTTGAAAGGCTCCAACTTGCCGGTATACCAGGGAGTGGGGCTGGTGCTGCAGAGGCTGCTCACTGGCAGCTCAGTGCCTTTGAGTACGTGGGGCAAAGCCTTAAAATTCCTTTACAAACTCTTTGGTCTTAGGCACGCTCTGCCTCCTCCTTCTTGCCAAAGAAAGCTTTCCCAAAACCAGCCCTGGGAGAAAAGTGCCTCCCCCAAGGGATGCAGCCTCACAGCTGAAACCAAAGGGCTAAAGCCCCTTTGCTGAGGGTACCTGATGAGCCACGTAGGGCATCGTCCCTGCCCCTGCTGCAGGGAGGGCACCAACCCCGGCCTGGCTGCAGCACAGCCAGGCCACATGTCTGGAGGTGTGCAAGGCACCAGCAGCTCTGGCAGTGGGACAGGATGAAGCCTTGGACATCCCAGCTCTCAGCTGGGCACGCTGCCTCGGACCTGTGCCCGGGAGCTGCTGTTACATGCCTGTGAAAATATGTACCCCAGTAACCACACAAGTAAACATGTGTCTTGTGAACTACATGATTCATATGTGATCTGAGGTTTTAGGAGAGTTCTGCATATTTTAAATACTATCCATGTTTGAAAGTACTGTCCAGGAACATAAAGCCCCTATGTAAATTATATTCTATTATTTATTATATTTATGTCTCTTTTTTGACAGCTCACCCCCAACTTCACAGTGAAAAACTGGCATAAGCTCTGTGAAAACAAAGGTAAAACCTTTGAGTTTACAACCAAGACTTTAACATCTTTTGGGAGTGCTGCAGTTCTTTGCAGGAGCATCAGAAATAGTTGGATTTGATGATCTTAGAGGTCTTTTCCAACCTAAAATGACCGTGTGATCCCCTGGCAGGGGCAGCAGTGGGCCACAGACCCCCACAGACCCCTCCCCGTGCCTGCCTGTCTGCACACTTCTCCTCTCTATCAATGTATCTACCACGTGAGAAATAAAGTGTGGAAAACTTATTTCAGCTGCATTTCACGGGGCAGGCTCTTTGATCAGCCAATGCCTCAGCATAACTCAGCACACAGGAAAATGGACAACTTAACTTTTGGACTTTTAGGTACAGCGTTGGCCGCTGTGGAAGGGCTGTCGATGCTGCCAGCAGTCCTTAGGCAGCCTTTTTGGCTTTGAACACAAGGGTACCACAAGCCAGGGGGACAAACTCCCCCACCCGATGCCCCAACCCACGGATAAACCCCGCAGCGGCTCCCCACTCAAAATAAGTAGGCTGGGTCTGGTTTGCCCCTGGCTCACACTGCAGCCTCCAGGTCTGCCTGGGAGAGGGCAAGGCGAGCAGGGAGCCCCGCGAAGGGTCCCGGTGTCCTCCAGCCCCAATTGCCGGCTGCTCTCTCGTGGCTGCGCTGGGAAGTGCTGGCGCTCCCCGCTCCGCCTCGGAACAGCGTTTGTTCTCCAAAACAAATCCCAGCAAAGGGCCCGTCGCCAACTGGAAGTAACAACTCTAAAGTCCCCGGCAAGAGGACTCTTTACAGCCCAGCATCTCAGCACTGGGATGCCACAGCTCCTTGCTGCGCTGGCGGTGGGGAGGAAATTCAGAGTTTTGCCTGATTATTGCCTGTTTGAGAAGCCGAGAAACAAGCAGGGGCTAAACCAGGGCAGAGGTACCTCCTCGTGCTGGCAGTCCCTCTCTGTTAGCTGGTTGCTACCATAAGGATTTTGGAATTCAGCTTTACCTTTTTTTTTTGAGAACATGTTAGTATGTGGAGCGGAACGCACGAGCCAGACCTGAGCAGTGAGGAAAGGCTGTCTTGATTCATTGCACTCATATGATTTTGGCTGCAGTAAATTCACTCTCCTGCTACAGCATGCAATTTTAGGGTTTATTGAATACTGGCACAACCAGAGGGGAATCATCAAAGTGGAGATAATTGCAGGGCTCTCGTTGCTTCCGCTGTCATTGCTTTACCAGCTATTGTCTGAGCATGGCCAAAGACCTCGCATAAGAAATAAAATAGTAAAAAAAAGTCAATTTTATCCCTTCTTCTATTTCTTTTCCTTGTGGTAGGACTTACTCTTATGTGTGAGTCTTTACAGTCTCCAGGAAGTTTTCGGTTTCTTCTCCTATTTCACTATCCCTTTATTCAGGGCTGTCTCTGAAAAACATTATACAAGATGCCGTCCCTTTTTTTCTTTGTTAGCACCCAAACTCTTGGCCCCTTTCCGTTTGAGGTGGAAACCTAACACCTCTTCTCCAGCAGCAGGACTTTGGCCTGTGGGATCCCTGGAGAAGCTTTCTGTTCACCTCAGACCGACAGCAGCAGACCGACGGCCGGGAGAGCGCCTTCTGCCTCAGCCTTCCCCTGCTATTTGTCTTCCCTGCTCTCCCCACATTTCAGTTCCCCTAAAAATCACCCGGAGATCATTGGCCAGTTCAGCAAAGACAACTGCTCCATCACAGCCGAAATCTGAGCTCGCACATCTGGTTAAAGTTAAGCTAAGGTCTTCTTCCCAGAAATGCTTTGTGAAGTTCTTCTCCAGGCAAGTCTTTTCCAGTAAGATAGTGTCTCCTCGCCTGCTATTTTGCTTAGTCTCGCTTTCTTTTATCTTCCTTGTCGAACTTAAATGTCGCCATTCACTGCTAGCAGATGTGGTTTGGGATTCCTACATTCTTTTATGCCTTTATTTCAGTGCTTTCATCACAGCTTCTCTTTCAGCTAGGTGAATCAAAGGCCTTTCCATAGTCCAGTCAATGCGAGCTATACATGATGGCTTGTTTTATTTGGCAATCTTCTCCAGTATGTGATTCATTGTCTGCAGGTGATTCATAGTTAGGAAATTACTTCTGAACCCTGCCAGTGCTTGTGGTTGATTAAAGTTCAGAAGTCCCTGTAGTCTGTTCACCAGCGCTTTTTTGTCAACTCAAATATTTGTGTGCAGTAAAGAACAGTAAAAAGTGGATGTGCTATTGACATGAGCAATTTACTTGAATGTTTGCATCTTTAGAAAGTTCTACCAAGATCTCTCGAACTGGCATGAAACTGTTTCACAATGTCTGCCTAAATGAATCACGTTTTACAAATAAATATCTGTCAAATCGTTCAATTACTTGAGATCCAGTCATTAAGCAATAAAATAAAGCAGTAAATAGGAGACATCTGCTGCAAAGTGCTACAGAAACATAAGCATCTTTCTCAAGTTACCTTCTTTGCATTTCAGAATAATGATTCACCAAAAACGTCTTCCCCAAGGCAATCAAACATCAGAAGATTGTCCACCGCAGAACAATATTGGCATAGCATGGCACCTTCCCCAGAGCAAATACATCTCGGTGGAGGCTACCAAGGAACAAAGAGGAGAAGATCGAGCAGCTGATGTTCTGCAGCATTATTAGGTGAGCTCAGATGGTTCAGGGTACTGAAAACTTGAAAGAAAAATATCATTGGAAGTCTTTGCTTCTGATCTTGGATTGATTTTTGAAAGATGTAAATGCTGCCCTTTCTTTGAAAGATAATATTTCCCATGATGGCTGAGAGAGAACCCAGCTTTCTCTTTACATCAGAGATGCTTTACATCAGGAGTGCTTGTAGGGATAATATTAAAACTCAAGGCATGAATGGTGAGGGGGCTTAAAAACTGACTCTCTAAGGAGCTCCTGCTCAAATCCATTGCAGCAGCAGCTGATTCCCAAAGTCTGGCAACTTCTCGGGAGCTGCTGTCGGACTGAAGCGGGGATAACAGCTCGTGTCGGTCAGGCACATCCACGTCAGAGCTGCCACTTTCCCCAGAAGGTTGAGGGGCTTTTTGGCGTCATCACCCTACAGGGCTGACCCAGAAGGTGGTATTTCCAAGACTACAAATTAATTCAGGTACCTTTTGGAAAGGCCCTCAGATAACACAGATTTAGGGACTTGTAGCCTCTTCGCTTTGCTGTCGGGCAGCTCGGGCTCATTGCTTCATCTGCAGTGTCGGTTTGCAGAGCAGTGCTTGATTTGCATTTCTTTGAGAAAGAAAATATTTTTAAAACTTATCTTGATAGTTATAGAATTTCCTGTGAAAGATACATTTTTCCTGCCAAAAGATTCCTACAATGCTCAAACAACACTTCAAAACCAGTAGGGCTGGACTGACATTGCATATTTTGCTGGTAATGGAGCATAGTAAAAACAGAAATGGAAAGAATAATCAAGCACCCAAAGCTGCATTATCACAGAAGTATCAGCTCCTTTCAGACCTTTCCCTGGATAACATTTCAGCACCAGCAGCTCTACCTACAGCTTGGCTCCCAGATTGAGTTTAAAATTGGAATTGCCTGTATTGAACCCATACCTACGAAGGTTTCTGGGTTTAATTCAAAATTCTTCTCTAAACAAACCCTGTAACTTCTCCGTGCTTCAGGTTGCAACAGTTTCTCGGTACATATCTCCAAATGGAGAGGGTTTTTTGCCAAAATTGAGGGTTTAAATATCCATTTAGTGACTTTAGTTGCTTTCCACAGTTCTTACAAACCTAAGAAGTTCCAGCAAGTGCAGTGTGTGTTTAAACCTTCTCCCAGTGTTCTTGTCCAGACAAATATTTCTGCTGAGTTCAATCCCAGGGGAATTTACTTGGGAGAAGAAGTGGTTAAAAAAACTCCCTCTGGATTTGACTGAGTATAACTGGCAGCAATTTAGTAAGAACATCAGGGCATTGTGAAGTTTCAAATTAGATTAAAAAAAAAAAAATCCCTAAAACAGGAGGTTAAGACCTCAGTTTTCCATCTCATCCAAGAAACTGCATTTAGTGCCATTTCAATAAAGATGCTCAACAGCTAGGGGCTGAACTCTTGACTTGTAGGCACCCTCTAAACCTGTCTCAGAAGACAGAGAAATGCTCCTGCTCAGGCAAGGTTTTCCAAAAGCCATCAGCTCCTTTCTGCCACGTGTGTTTGCAGGCCTTGCTGGCTCAGCAACCATCCAGGTTAGATTTGCCTGCTTAGATCAGCCTACAATGCTTGTCTTTTGTGAGAAAACTGCAAGCAGTGACAGTGAATTTGGCATTTTGTTGGTCTGCAGTTCTCAGCTTTGAATTCCTGCCTCATTTAGCCGAAGATATTTGGCTTGGTCACTCTTGCTCTTTGACAGCTTAGATAGCGATGCACTTCGCCTTCGTGCAAACATGTGCTTTTTATTTTAGGCTGTGCAAAAACTGTGTCATGGCACTGGGGAAATATATTCCCCTGCATCCCAGGATAAAAAGGATGGCAGCCGATTCAAATTGGTGTCCACTCTGCTGTGCCAAGTGCACGCACATCTAGCTGATAAATGGGTTTATTTCCAGTGTTCCTCTATGGTTCTGATATCAAGAGAAGCACAAAATCTACCATGAGTGGCAGAAGGACTTCCATGAGGGGCCATGCCTCTGGCTGATCTATTTCTGGACTATCTTTTTAATCAACCTGAAAATGTGGAAAACTACAAATGTGTCTTTCAAGTTGAACTCAAAAGACGAAGAACAAATACCAGTGAAACACAAAACTACTGTGGTTTTCCTTTTTTCCTGAACAAAAAAGCAGTGCTATTATAAATCTCCAGTGTTCCTAGTTATGGTGTAGGGACTCAACACACATGGAGAGGAGAGACAGAGGGGGGAGAATGATGCCTTTCTGAAATAAAACCCTATGATTGCATGTCACACCCGATTACACACAAGGAGAAGACAAATGCTGTTGGTCTGATGTCCACAGGCATCCTGACTGCACTGCCATCAAAAATTGGTGGGCAGGTTAACAGCATCAGGAGCTGACCAGTTGGGATGGGTTTAGAGCATATAAAATGAGTTTAAAACAAACAGTGAGCACAAAGTGCTAACGTGGTGAGAGCCCTTCCTTGAAAGCCCGGAGAGGCTCCTTGGAAACAACAACTCTTTGGAATCATTTACAAATGCTGCCCCATCTGTAAACACAAGAAACATCCTTAATGTAAACAGCGTCCCTCGCTCCCAAAGTGTGAGGAGAAATGAACAGGAAGCAGGGCAGCAGAAGGAGGAATAAATCAGGGACAGACTTTTATGAAACAAGACATCCTGGTCCTTGTGCATCTACGCGCTCACCAAATTCCCTTATTAAGTCCACATGGATCAAGGGAGCTCTTTGGAAAAGAGAGTCTAAAGAGATGAGGAACATGAAAGGAGCATCTAGAAACAGATGGGACATAACGTTTTCAATAAACCTGAACATAGATGGGGATCTCACATAGCAGCAGCTAAACTGCCTCGTGCTGTGAGCCCATCAAATTTCACAAGCTTAACAACACTGGACCGAGTCTGTACATGTGGAGGAGAATTTGCAGAGGACAAATCTGGCATGTTGTTTGAAGCTGATGAGCTGTGTGGTTCAGCAGCAAGGATGGTCCCTCCAGGATAATACAAGGTACCCAAGTAGTGTGTTGCTGGAATCAGCAGCTGCTCAGTGGGATCTGCCAATGTAGCTTGCCTAGTCGATGGTTAATTAAAGGATCATACAATTCCCTTTCCTGTTCTCTAAACTGTGCCCATGCCAGAAATTCTTGTTCTAAGCCTGGATCTGGATCTCACTTTTAAATAAAATTTTTAAAGGATCCCCAGTGTCTGGTAGTATTCCATAGTTATTGTTTGTGTTGCAGGAAGACCAACAGATCCAAAACTAAGACAAAGGTCAATATGGTCACCTCCGTACAAATATAGTGTAATTCTTCTTATCTTGAAGAATTTACAAAAACAGGCAGAAATGGACAGAAATTCAAACACAGGTTATTAGCAATGCAGAGAATAAACCACCAGTTCCTTGATATTCCACAGAGTCCTGTCCTGTTCTAATTGACCCGGTGCTGATCGGTCAAAGGTTGGACTTGATGATCTTAGAGGTCTTTTCCAACCTAAATGGTTCTGTGAGTCTGTCCATGTTGCCTGTCCATCCCAGGCCTTCCAACCCTCCTCACAACCACTGAAGGCTGTTTTTAATTCAAGAGCTTCTGTGGCACTGATGAACACAAGTATTCCCTGGGATAGACAAGAAAAGTGGTCTTGACTGCTGAGAGAAGATGCCCCCAGGTAAGATTAGACTTCCCATTAAAAGCCTGTATCTCCAGATCTGACGAGACACTAATAGCCACCAGTTTAACCTGACAGGACAGATAATAAAAATCTATAGTTATCTCTAATATGTAACAGAGCCTACAACTTAATTACCTGAATCACATTTATCCTTACTCTGAGGCTGGCAATTCACAACCAATCATTCCATCAAGCAGTTGGTAAAAGTACCTTGGAGGAAAAGCTGCATTTTACAAGAACACTCTATTAGGCTACGGATTAAGAAAGGAAATTAGTACCAATGGTCAAATCCTTTTGGTACTATTTACTTTGGAAAGAGGTTCCCTGATTTATCTCTCTGTAAACATGATCTCACCTGGTGCCAGCTGCCAACACGGGGCCAGACTGGACCATGTTGGGTGTAAACCAGGATAGGACATGGCATGTCCTCTGCATCTGAGTCCGCTTGAAGGGCAGGTGCCCAAGGGACAGTGTGTGTGATGGGGTGATCTCCCTGGGGATGTGGGTGGAGGTGTAGACTGTGACACAAGATCCTTCATTTTGGGCTCCAGAACACTCAAGGCAGAAATAGGAGCCCTGGAAGGAGCGTCACGTGCGCAGAAGGCGGGACACAGACATATACACACCTTGGTATGTTGTCTCTGCCCTTTAGACCAACGGTGCCCATGAGTTAAGGGATAGCCCAGCAATTTCCAGGCATTCCTTGGAGCAGAAGCAGCAGCCACCAGCCTGCCTTGGGGCAGGATTTATGTACAGGACGGCAAGCACACCCACCCTTTCTAAGTCGTATCAATCAGGCAGTGCTCAGGAAGATGGACCTTCTCCTGACTTTGTCAGATGTTATCAGCCTTTCCATGAAGTCCTGACTCACAGACTGGATGGATCCTGCCTTTCCATTTCTTTCTGTGCCATGAAGTCAGTCCCTATGGATGAACAAAGGATGAGCACGGTGATGGGCATCTTCTTCCTTCTCCAAAAGCTCTTCAAGACCCACTGCAACATCCCACATCTTCCTGGGACCCAAAGTGATGTCAGTGACTCCATCACTGCTTTTTGCCATGATTTTGTGCAGTCCTGCCCTGTCCAGGGAAGGGGAGGGGTGATTGATGATAAAGCCAGTGCCCCATGTGCAAACCAGAGCTGAGATATTGCCATGAGGAGATCCCAGCAGAGCTGGAGACTGGGTCACCAAGCACCTTCAAGGATCCACTTTGTGAGGTGCCCTGGGTGAGCCAGACTTGGCAGTGCACAGCCATTGGCAGGAGGCACTTGGGAAAATGAACATAAATTGTTTGCTCTACATTCCTGAAAAAGGCCTGTGCTGGTTAAACTCAGGAATATTTTTAACAAAAGATGGCTCAGCAGAAATATTTCAAATAGGAATTCTGTCTCACTATATATGGAGTTATTCTTCAAGTCCAAGTCTTAGCAGGATTTATGGTGAGATTGTCCCTTCAACTATTGCTGCCCCAACTGCTAGTTCTACCCAGTGATTAAATCTGGGCTTTTTGCAAGAACTAAGAGCCTTTTGTAGTAAATAAATACAAGTATCCTGCATCTACCAGTGCAGAAACAGAGACAGAAAGCAAAGACTTTAGATCTTCCTGAGATCCCAGTCTGTGAAATGTCCACACTAAAAAACTGCAATGCTCAGGAAAAAAATGACACAGGATCTAAGAAAGCTTCAACTGTTTTATAGAAACATTTACACACATCAAAACATTTCATCCCAGGCCACTGCCACTGCAGGTAGCTGCTAATTAAAATCTGCTGTGCTGTGGCTACTGTCTCTAAAACTCTGGCCAGCACATGTTTTATTTCTCTTCTTTTTAATGTTTCTCTTTTTTTGTTTATTTGTTTAGATTCTGAGCTCGACTGATGATATTTTCAAAATTCAGTTTTATGTTTAAAGATTAGTTTTAATAAGCTTGTACGATACATAAAGAGATTATAATTTATTATTCAAAAAGTTTCCTGACAAGATGTCTACAAGAAACATGACCCAAACCACACTGCCTTGTAATAATACCTCTTAAAAATTCCTGACCTCCCACTAAACACTCCTGCAGACTTCCCTGCTTCAGTCCTCACTGAATATCTCATATATGTCCCCTATAACATTACACAGGAGGAAATGAAACGGGAAAATCATCGGCTCAGACTGACAAACGATGGTAATTATCTACCACCATGTTATTTTCTCTCAGTACTGCCTTTTTCTGGCAGTGTAGGGCTGGAGTCTCACAAAAACAGTTCTAGGTCCCCTGTGACACTTGGTGCATCTTCCCTTTTCTTAAAATGGGCCACTAAGAGTGCGGTGCACTGGAAAAGGAGGGATGTCACGGGCTGCTCCTGTGCTTACAGGGCACAGGGAGTACAGGGGTGAGAAGCACAGCCCTGAGGAGCACAGGTGTGAGAGCTCCAGGTGTGAGAGCTCCAGGTGTGAGAAGCAAAGCCCCTGCAGTCAGCCCCACCTGCCAGGGGTTTGGTGCCCACACCCAGACTCGGCTCAGGGTGATGCTGTCTCTGCCTGCTCCAGCAGCACTTTCCAGGGGTTTCTCCATTCCCCTTCCCTGCTGCTGCACACCCTGTCACTGCAGCAGAGGTTTGCCCACCAGTGGGGTGGCATGTCCTCTCCTGATGGTTTCCATGTGCCTGGTGACCTGGCTGTCTCCCTTCCCTGCATTACACTGCCCCCGTGTCCCCACAACTGCAGGTGACAACCATTTTAGGCACCAGGTTGGTACTACAATGACACAGCCATTTACCACATTTGCTAAAAATAACTTGCTTTTTTAGCTGGAGAATGCTTTTTTTTCCCCCTCCTGATTTTTAAGGTTTATTTTTATTCCTTGTGATAGGGTTTGTAACTTTAGCAGTGTTACTGTAAGAGAGCTTTGTGTGAGCTTGGTCCACGTGCCAACAGCTACTCACCATCACTAATAGGTAAAACTACTCGGGGATTTTAAAGCTTTTAACAAGACCTTGTCTAGACTGGTATTTAGTGGCAATACAATTAAATCATATTGCAGAAGAAAAACAGAAAAAGAGATTAAATTATTTTGATTACCTTTTGAAGCCACTTCTCCCCTGCAGATGTCAGATCTTGATCTGATTTAAATTGGTGCACATCACGTGTTGCTCCAGTGATGTAGCAGCAGTGCAAAGGCGAAAGGGATCGTGGTGTTTGTCCATAAGACAGCCTAAAGCCTGGCCTGTAGAACAGCTATATTTGCAATAAATTTGTTCTTTCTATTTTTTTTCCCTTGCTATGAAAATTTGCCAAAGGATTCCCTCAGCATGGGGTTGTCACTCAGGATCCTGTGGGATGCAGACACTGGGCATAAACCTTCCTGGGCTGCATGGATGCATTTTCCATGCCTGTTCTCCAAGGGCTTCTCCCTGTCCTTTTGTGCCACCCTGCCTTGTAGACCTGTAGCGTGGAGGGAACATGAACCACAGTTTTGCTGAAGGAAGATGCCAACAGTCTCCCATCAGTGACTGAGAGGACACATTTGTGGCCATCCACTGTGGCGCCGATCCAGGGATGGTTTCACCTCTGAAACAGCCTCATGGTTCCCAGCCCAGAGTGGGCAAGGGTTGGTTCATGTGTATTTGTCCCACATCATCCCATTTATCCCATCTCGCCGTGCTGGGGTGGATGTTTGATAGCATTGTCTTTCTCCTTGGGCTATTCCAGCCCTTCCTCCCCATCAGACGCATCTCTAATGCCTGATACTCTTTCCCTAGACAATTAATCCTTCATTTGTTGCTTCCTTGCAACTCCAGATTTTAAAACTATATTTTTTTTTTTCCCCTGTTAGGTTAGGATTGCTTCCAACTTCCAATCCCCAATTTAGATTACACGCTCAGAAACTAACTCCAAACATTTACTGCGTTTGAAGGTCACAGTGCTATTGATTGATTTCCAGTTATAATGTATGTTGTCCTAACATGAGTTAAAAACATTCTGGGCTAAATCCAAAAATGCTGGGATCAAAGCATCTGGACTTGTTGCTTTCATGTTTGGCACATAAAGGGGCTGGCAGTCACCAATGTGGTCTTGGCTGGGCTATAGTTGTTTTCATTCTCTGATGTGAAACAGTTGGGAATCACAGACCCTCCAACAGTTATAGTGGACTAAATAAAAATTGGCTTAATAACCTGCCAAGCATTTGAAAGTGCCAGTCTCCAGAGTTTTTCACAACTTATTGGCTATGGCATGTTTTTCTTTTCATTTCTCTTGTGTTTTTTTCCTTCCCCTCTCTCTTTTCCTTAAGAAAGAATTTTCTATAAAATTAGACTTTCAGTTGGGTATTTGAAATAGGTAAAGTCTTCATCTCATCAGACTCAATTTATCATCTTTGATCTGACTTCACTCATTCCTTTGGCCGCTCCATCTGATTTTATAATTTAAAAAAAATAGAAAAACATTTTCACTATCTAACTTATCACATAAGAAAATAAACAAGGGCCAATTCCTTGGCTACCCCGCCTTAAAGATATCCCAGCACTGCATCTGCATGTCAGCTTTTCACTTTCAAATTCACTTGAAACAGATTATTCCTAAAGTTGTGTTGTTTTATTTTTTTATTATTAGTGTCCCTAAAAGTCTTCTATTTATATTTGCTGTTTATAAAATCACATCCAGAGGCCATTGTGCAACGCACTGCACATAGTCAAAAGCCATCAAGCTCTTGAGACAAACAATGGAAACACTTTACAGATGGGAGCTGTTGCACAGATGGAGTACGGGGGCAGCAGAGACGTGGAGGTTGGAGAGAGGAAGAATTATGGATGTTGGCCATGGTTGCGAAAGAAGCCAGTGGCAGAGCCAGGCACTTAACCCATGTTCCCATCCAATTGCTTCCCCACTAATTAATTTTCCTCTCTCATCCTTTTAGAAGGCACATTATAATTTTTACCCCCTTCTCCCATGTTTCTAAAAAAACAAAGTGCTGGCGATTGAAAAATCAAATTCTTCATGCACGTCACACGTTTTTCAGTCACTTTGGCTAATTTCTAGGAACTCTGCGTTGGCTTTGGGAGCGAGGCTTTGGATCAGGCCTGGGGGCTGCCCCTGGAGAGGGCAGCACCAGGAAGGTCACTGCTTCCAAAGTAAAAGAGCAGCTCCTGTTGTTTCCAGCCAGGGAACACATCTCGTTGAACCCTCGGTTGAGGTTTCCACTCAGACGAGGTTTGGTGTAGTCTATGGGTCAGAGAGGGCAACGCTGCTCCTCTTGCTCCCCACTCTTGACAGGCAATCCCCAGGAGAAGTGAATTTATTGTGTCCCCACCAGTGGTTCAGCCTTGCACTACACCTTGGCGTTCAAGATTGATGCCATCAATGCTCTCTGCCATCCCTGCGTGGCTTCTGCAAACAACTCCCGAGGGACCCCACGCTGCAAACCCCCTTCAGCTGCCCACGCTGAGCTGAGATTCCTTGAATTCATGCAACTGATATCACAGGGGAAAACAGAAAGACGAAAAGGCCTGTATGGTCCTCGACCTCTGCCTGAGGAACAGGGTCTTCTCTGACTGATTTTTAAGCAGCTCATTTTCAACATCTACGTGAGGCTTCCAATCAGTTCTGGGACAGCAAAACTTGGATTGAAGAGAGACTAAAAGCAGCTAAAACTAATGTTTTAGAGACAGTCAGGACATGAGGGATGAAGTGTTTAAGTAAAGAGATGATTTCAGTTCTGGCACCTCTAGCCGGGCTGAATATCTCTTTAGGACTCTCAGTAATAAAAAAATGAACGTACTGCTAAGAAAATGAATACTCAGCATAAAAAACACATTTACCATTAATATGTAGTCTAGAGCCATCTAAAAGTTAGATTACTTTATAGTAAAATAGTAAAATATAGTAAAATGAATATAAATTTGGCTAGTTAAAGGATTTTGAGGACTTTTTTTTGTGTTCAGGTGAAACATTATCAATTGGTGCTGTGTGTGGCTGTATTTATACAGTTTGCTTTTCATATTGCCATTAGAAAAACCCGTGCACATTCTTTCCATGTAAAATAATTTTGTGAAATAACTTAGTCCAACAGTTACACCTAGTCTAACTATCAAAGTTTTTTTTTTTATTTTTAATGTTTTGATTAGAAGTGAGTAAATGAGCATATGTGCAATTATATTTTGGGTGCAATAGCTTCAGCTGCCACATTTTGGCATTTTATTTTATTAGCTAAAAGCTCACATATGGTTTCCATGTTTCCAATCTGGCTTTAAGGATGCAATGGCTGAATTAAGCAATGTTTCTCCTCACTCCAATTCCCTTAGATATACTTAAAAAGTCCATTCAGATTATAAAAAAAGTAAATTAAGGTTTATAATATTCAGAAGGTGGCCCATGGTAGTGACTAATACAGTGCTATCTTGTAAGTCCCCTAGCACCTTGCAGAAACTGTTAAAAGCCATGTTTCGTAGTTTAAAATATTAAATCACTCTATGATCCTGTGGGGCAGAGTCATGCCTGAGTGCCAACACATTTCTTTGAGGAACAACGATGCCATTGTATCAGCGTGAGAACTCACTGATAATGGGTCCCCCCATGTGGCCACCGGGATTTGCAGCTCCTCCAGCACCTCCTCACATTGGACCTCGGGGATTTGGGCAGGAGTTTGAGAGAGTCCCCGTTCAACACTGACAAAGCCTAGAAGAATGACCTGGGGGAAGGAGCTCAGGGACACTCGATGCTTACCTGTGTGGGTGAGCCACCCTGGATGGGACAGAGCTGGGAGAGGGGCACAGCTCCAGGGAGGTTAGGAGAAGGGCAGTGGGCACCTCTGGGTTGGCAGCAGAGGTGGTGTGGCTTGGGCGGGAGGCAACGCTCCCCAGCTGCAAAGGTTGTGAAGCACTCCATGAGAAGAGTGAAGCCAGCGAGTCCCTCGAGAAGAGGTTTGCAATAACTGCACAGGCAAACACATCTCAGGGATGGTCTTGGCCTCAGTGCAGCAGCTTGGCTAAGTGACCTCCCGAGGTCCCAGCCAACCCCACAGTTCTGTGAGCTCATCAAAACGCATCTGCAGCGTGTCTGGGATCATGGAAACGTGGGGCTTCTTTGCTGTGCTCAGGCAAAAGTAAATCAGATTCAGGATATCCCTCTTTTATCATAGAACCCTGGAAAGGTTTGATTCGGAGGGGGTCCTTTAAACACCGTCTGCCATGGGCAGGGACACCTTCCACTAGCCCAGGATTATCCAAGCCACGTCCAACCTGGCCTTGGACACTTCCAGGGATGGGGCAACCACAGCTGCTCTGGGCAACCTGTCCAAGTGCCTCACCAACCATCCTAATACAGACTTGCTTCTCCAGATCTTCAGGTTTCCATCTAAATTCATCCAAATCCAGCAAAACATGCAAGTTTGAACATAACCCATATCCATAGGCACACTTAAGTATGGGATTAAACAGTTTGCTGAATGGGGTCCCTATGTTACTAAGGATTGGCTGTTAGTCTTGGCTCTTTTCTCAGCTAAATTGAGATGGGAAAAGGTTTCCACACTGGGATGAAGCCAAGGGCTTTTTCTCTCCCTTTCTCTTCTTTTTTTTCTTTGCCTTTTTCTCTCCAAGAGAACAAGATAGATGCCTGACAACTGTTTCTCTCTTGTAATATCCTGGAATTTAGGCTTTTGGGTGTGGGAAATTGAAGACCAAATCTCTGCTCAGATGCATTCAGCTGAAGGTTGTAATCCCAGTTCTCACCCATGTGAGATATCCTGACCACTGGGCTGTTTAAACCACCAGAATTCCTGTGATTTGGGTAAATCACAGGCCAGGAAGTGGAGACAGTTTAAGGGACTGTCTAAGTTCATCTGATCCTCCAGAGGGCTTTTTGTGTTGACAAGTGATATTTTATTTTAATTGAAGTGTCCTAACCAACTCTAAACATTCAACTGACATTTTAGAGGGTGGCCACCACTTTTTTTCAGTTCAAGCTTCCATAACTATGCCTGGAGTCATGGAGAAGAAGGTGACCTCAGCTTTTGTGAAAATCAGCTCTACGTATCATGTTTGTGAACAGAATTACACTCTGCGATCACTTTTAAAAATGTAGACCTTGGATGTCTTCCCTTCTTAGTGCCAGTGAAATGAAATAATCCAAACACTGAGAGTTGGGAGAACAAGTGAATATTGTGTTGGAAATTCCACGTAGTGCCTTGACTGGTCCACATGGACATACAATCTGCAAGATCAAGAGATGCTTCAGCCCTTCTGCCGACACTTGAAAAAAAACATTACAAGGTTTAAGGAGGAAAAAAATTAATGGAAACATCCGCTTAAAAGGACCGTTTCCAATCACTGGTACTCCATTCATTACAGGCCTGAGTGGTTCCAGAGACAACAGAAAACTATGCACTGTTGCAATGCCAAGAACAAGAGAGGCAATACGGATGTTGTGCTGCCTCTCACTCATGGCAATCGGAACGTTTTCATGCCCTTCACCCAGAAGGTTACGGGCACTGTCTCACTGGTGACCAAAGGGGGCCCTTCCAGCCAGACACAGCTGGGCTGGGGTGCTGGCACTGGAGCTGTGCTGCTTGCACAGCCCCAGGAGCAACAAAAAGCAGACAGTGGGCAGGATTTTTGCCTCATGCATTGTCAAGCTAAAAAGCTTTTACAGGAGGCAAAGTTTTTTATGGGAGGCAAAAACACAGCAGTCATTTAATTAACAATACCTCAAAGCCTTCAGAGAAACACACGGCTGAAGTTTTCCCAGGGCCGCTGTGATGACCTGGTTAAAATTTGGACAATATTGTTTCACCTCTGCTCTGTAAGCCAGACTTCTGCCATTTCCCCAGTGCCCCTGCAGGGAGACAGGGACTCTCCAGCACGATGAAGATTTGATTTTGTCACCACATGTGACAGGTATCTCAAGAGCACTTTGTAAAACTTCATCTAAAAAGCCCGGGAAGACACACGTAAAAATATAGGGCTTTTTCAGAAAATTGAAGCAGCATCATCAGAACTTGCTTCCAACCCCTTCCTGAGAGAGGGGAGGGTGCACCATTTCTGATTAGTCGTCAGGAACCTGCACTCAGAATACTCACTGTTCACCAGGGAAGGCAGAAAGAGCCCTACAAAGAGCCCGATATTACCTGATTTGAGGTCAAAGGGCCATAACCAGGAGCAGGACATCACCTGCCACAGCCCAGTGTAAAGCCCACCGCGGGCTACTGGAGCCTTCAACTGCTGTTGAGTTTGAGCAAGCCAGAATGGGTTAAGAAATGGGTGTCTGTGGTGAAATTGTGAAACTCCTGCTGTTTTGGCACTACATATGTTCTAAACTAATGATTTTGGTCAAGATAGGCTTTTTTTTTTTTTTAAATTTTTCCTCTTAAGCGTCTTGTAATTTAATCTTATCCAAAACTTCATGGAAAAAAATACATATTCACTGTGTGCTGATCAGTGAGGATTAGAACTTGCAAAGATCACTTTTTTCCCTGCTATTTTGCATCTTGGTGCAGTTTTCTCGATCTGTTAAACTCAAGAATAAACAAACATCCATACATCTGGGAGCAGATTTCCAAGCAGAGCTCAGCGCCAGCTTTTTTTTCCTTTCCTGCGCGCTCAGCACCCACGACGGGGCCAGTTCAGCTCAAGCAGGGCCAGGTTTCCACAGAAACACGGCGATCTGGACGCTCCCGTCGTGACAAATATGCACAGATTCATCGTTTAACTCATCCTCCCACCCAGCAAAGATAAAATGACACAGTTCTGCAGCAGCAATAACATCAGCTATTGATAAGAGCAGCTACGACCCTGTGGTGGACACATAAACAGCTGGGAGGAATGTTGGCCACGGAGGGCGATTGCTCAAGTCCCCAGTGGAGACCTGAGTGTTTGCTTATGTTCTTGCTTGGCAAGATAGGGCACCATCAAGATACTCTTTAGTGTTTGAGTAACAATATCATTTCTGACATGCCACTGATTCCTGGGATCGTAGGAAAGCCATCAGGAAGGGAGATATGCCCTTGGTAACTGCTCTTCCTTGCCGATTTGCTGGGCCTAACCCTGATTTATGAAGTGCAGCTCTGGACAGGATGTTGCCAGTTGAGGCTGTATATTGCATGTCAGCTGCAGAGTTTAGGGATGACCCGTGTCCTGCAGGGAAATGGCTCTACACTGGACAGAAGATGATCTGAGCAGGTGTTTTCCATCTCCAGCTTCTATGGTGAGTCGAGTCATTCGGTTTGATGACTGCCAAGTGAACATTTAATTGCATAGAAGAGAGGGTTGGGTGAGCAAAGCAGGGAAGTCTTGCCCTTATTCATACAGCCTGATGAATTTCTTTCTGCTACAGCCCGTCCTGTTTTGCATTTCCTTTCCACAAACATTTGAGTGAACCAAATTCATGGAAAAGCAATCCCATGGTCTCACGTGAAAGAGTTACTGGAAGTCATTTTTGCTCATACAAGTACTCAGGCTGGTAACTGGAGGACAATAACATCACGTGCCAGAGAGGCTGCGTGGTCAGATGTTGGGTATCTGATCCACATCTGAATATGCACAGAATCATGGAGTTATTAAGGCTGGAAAAGCCCTCTAGGACCATTGACCAGCACTGCCAAGTCCAGCACTAACCATGTCCTTAAGCATAGGACTGACACTTTTTTTGAACACTTCCAGGCGTGGTGACTCCACCACGTCCCTGGGCAGTCTGTTCCAGTGCCTGACCACCCACTTAGGGAAGAAATCTTTCCTAATATGCACCCAAACCTGCCCTGGCACAACTTGATACCGTTTCCTCTTGTCCTGTCACTTGTGACCTGGGAACAAAGATCACCCACCTAGAACCTCCTGCCAGGTAGTTGCAGAGAGTGAGAAGGTCCCCCTGAGCCTCCTTTTCTCCAGGCTAAACGGCCCTTACAGGTTGATTTCATTATCAAGCACAGGAGCAGTGAATAGTTACACACACACAAAAAAGATTTTTAGAGAAATTAGTGAGAAAAAAAGTTATGGAATAACACCTACATGGCTCATCTTCCTTTTAAGAAATTACGTAGCATGTTTGGAACAACTTTCAATGTGTGTGACTGCTTTGCATGCCACGTCTTTTTCATAAGAGTTTTTTTCCAGCACTATAAAAAAAAACCCTCAGACCCCCATAGTTATTTGCTCACTGTTTGTAACACTCTGCAACTTTAAAAATTCTTCCTCCCCAGTGCAAACATACTTCCTCAGAGAGGCAGCAGCAGAGCCCCGCTAAGATGCTTAAGAGGAGGTCAAGAGAAAAGCCATTTACCAGGGGAATCTCTCTCAGTCCTTAATACATTTTTATTACTACCTATGCACACAGTGTTCTCTCAGAGGCTGGATGAATAAATATGCCTCTTTTGAGCAAACATTTATAATGCTATTTGAACATGGGGGAAGAACAGTTTCAGCTTAAAAATGATACTCACACCATGTTTACATTTTTTTTTCCCAAGCTGCAGTTAAAATGAAACTATCCAGACAGACATTCAGCATGAGGCTTGGGAAAGATTGTTTCTTTTGGCCACTTCCACTACAGAATTTCACCTAAAAATGAAATACAAAAGACTGAGGGTTTGGGGGGGTGGAGGGAAGAAATACAAAAGAAAGATTTGTTTGTAGATGAATTACTCTGTGCAAATCCATCCAAGAACATCAATGTAATTGCTCATTAATAAGAGACTTGGAAGATACTTAGAAATGTTTCTCTTCCTTTGAACTTTCTGAAGGCAAACCAAGTCCTCGAGCTGGTGATGTACTTGTGCATGGACTTCTCTGGGAGGGAAGGAGTGCCCCTTGCCTCCTCCTCCACCACCCAAACCCCAGCAGAGAAGGCTCTGCTCTGCTTTGGGGCACTCTGGGCTCAGCCCTCGGTGGCAGAACTGCTCCTGGGCAAGGAACTGTCTCCCTCTTTTTCAGCTCTTCACCTCCAGATTTTAAATTCCTGAGGTTTGGGAGCAGCTCTTATTTTATCAGATGATGGAGGAATGAGCTGGACCTCTGGACACCATCCCAGCAGCATTCCTAATGCCAGTTTTAGGAGGACTCCTTGCACACCCTGAAAGTTAAGGAGCACTGAAGGGCTTTCCTGGCCAGGACTGGAGGAGGGTAATTAGCCCCTCTAAGGATCCCCATCCTCCGAGCTGCGAGAAACTTCAAATCCCACTGACTTCACTGGCACTTCAGGGCACTCAGCACCTTCCAAGATTAATTCCTCAAGCAGGGAGAGGTCTAGAAACGTATATATTAGAGCACTTTACGTCTTCAGCTGCAGTAGGGCTCTTTCTGGTGAGCTTGACAAAGGACAGATTATATATTATGCCATGCCATAAACTTCAGCAATCTAAGAATTCTGAAAATACCCCGTGCTATTACTCTGCTTGCTTTGACATGAAATATTAAACACCGCTTACCAAAGTAACATTATTGAACACAGATGTCCACTATCACATTCAAATTGTTCAAGTCAATCTAGGTTTATATATTTTCTTTACTTAAGCGTTCGTATAAACCCAAGTGTGCCCTGACAGTAACGATTTCACAATATACTATATTCAATTAAGGAGACAAATATGCATTTACATTTTTACTGAACTTGTTTCACACACACGAGCTCCAGCTCCAACTTATTTTTGACACTGGGTGGAAAATAAAGGAATAGAAAGGGTGCCACCTACTGAGTCGCTCAGACATTTTTTGGAGGTTGAAAAATCCTGTAAATTACCAATATGCTCATTCCAGTTCAAAACAAACAAACCTTCCAGCTATATTTATAAGCCTGTGGGAAGGCAGCCGTAGGGAGTGTTTTCCTTATCAAATCACTCAGTGACTACAGCTCTTACCAGGGTGTAGGAAACCCCAGCTCCAGCTCCCCTTTGTTTCTCAGCAGGTTTAAAACCACCCATTCCCCTGGGAAACCCAAGTGAAACGACTCAGCCTGTGTCATTGCAGTCCATGGATATCTTTTGCAAGCAATGGAGGTCACAACATCCATCACTGCAAACCATTCCACAGGACCTGGGTCATTTAGCAACCTGCCACTAATTGGAAAGGTATGTTGTCAAGTAGCTCGCACAAAAACTGTATCAAGCAGATGAGATTTAGGCAGGCATCTGAATTTACAAGGTGAAAAGGTGTGTCAAGGCTCAAGAATGAAGACAGCCTCTCAGTACCACTTCAAACACCAACGTCCCTTTTTGACATCCATCAAGGCACAGCCTTGTCCTTAACATCGTGCAGAGTGAGGCAGAAATATTAGAGGTGCTGTGCTGGTGCTGCAGTTTCCTCATTTGGGGAGAATAACCTATCAAAATAAACTTCCATGTTGCCTTGATAGCAGGCAGAGAAGCCATGATTCATGGCTTTTTTCTAGTTGTAAAGGTCAGCCTGGTCAGCCTCAACATTCAAAAGGAGAAGTCAGTCAAGAGCTCTGTAAATACACCTTGAGGCAGGAAGATCACAGCTCTGATAAATCATGAGTTTGTATCTGGTCTGAAGGCAGTGATGAAGCAACATCTTCAGGGGGATGGGTCACTTAGCAGCAATCCCTCCTGACTGGCCACCAACACAGCTCTCCCTCACTCCCTTGCGCAGCCTCTGACACAAAAGTGAGGATGTGCCAGCCATAAGTAGTTTGGTGCTTACCTGCCTTCCACAAAAGATGAAAGTCAAGTTGATTTTCTTTGGAAAAGTTGTAGTAATGACTGACAGAGTCACATTCTTCCTGACTGCACACAGAGCAGGGGGGAGATACTACCTGATGTCCAGTGTGCCCCATTGGGGCAATGGCAGGAAAGGCACAAGAGTGAGAGTTTTTTCATCTCTTATGAAGTGGGTCAGCCTTGGGTTTGAAAAAGGATAGATTAAAAATCAGAGAATCACAAGGCTGGGCAGACAAAAAACAAGTAAGATTTTCAATCTGATGTTAAGAAGGCACTGGCATAGTTAAATTAACTAGTGCTGGTTCAGAAAAGATGTCAACACACCCCAATAATCCCTCCCTGCTGGGGGCAAGCTCAGCTCACTGAGGCCTCAGCAGACCTGCAGATGCAGCTGTATCTCGGTCTTGGCAGATTCAGACAGAGCAGAGGTTTCCACAGTCATCACGTATTTAACATTTGCCAAAGTTTCTTGTGTTGGGGACTGGTGTGGCAATTACATACTTGGGAAAATAATTGTGAAACATTAACAAGTCCTTATTGTTAACAGGTATTTCTGGCAGAGATTCCTTCAGGGAAACTTGGACAAGGCACCCCAGTGGAGTCGGTAATGGCATTTTTCCCAGAGGGACCTTCAAAGTCTCCTGTGTGGGGCTTTGCTTTGCTGGCAGCAGAAGCAGGAAGAAACCCAGTTTTCAACATCCTCCTTCGTGCCTACTCGAAATAAAACGCTCCTTTATCGGCCGTGATACTTTTCACATCTCCCAGGACTTGGCACACGCTTATCACGTGAGGCTGCTGGAGCACCAACCATGTGCTCGAGATAACAGGGGCTCTGGATCCATCCCCTTTCCAGCTCCTCAAGTGTTCAGGGGCTGCTTTTTGCTTGCTCACACCCTCACTGAGATATGCATTAAAATGGAGTTTTGCCACTTGGAGGTGAAACCATTCTGTCCCAAGCCCTTACAGTGCTTTTTGGACTTTTCCCAGGGGGGCAGCCCTGGCTCTCTAGAGGACCCCATGTGGTAGCTGTTGGGCTGCACACCTGGGAGCAGCACTGGGGGGTTTTTTTCTTCCTTTTTTTTTTAGCTAGAAATCAGGAACAACTAAGAGAAAATCCACTGCAATCATGATGCTCTACTCAGTATGAAGAAACTGGACTTAAAGTTCTGATGCACCAAGTCGCACATCTCGCTGTCCCTCCTAGCACATTATCAAAGCAGTGTCACTGATCCACCAAATTAACCTGCACAGCTGCACAAGGGAAGGAAATCTCCAGCTGACACTTCACAGCAGAAAGCTTTGCAACAAGAAACCAAACCACACCAACCCCCACCAACGCTCTTTGCAAGGACGTAAAGATTTTCCAGGTGCTTGACGTTCACCTTAACTTTTCAAGTAATAAAACTCCAGGAGAGGATTCCCGTTGGATCAGAGGAGAGACTCAGCTACAACAATAGCTGTGCTGGCAAACCAACTCCTTTCAACACGTTCTTGAGTTTGTATTTTAAGTGGTTTTGCCACATTGGCAGCCAAAAATAACTATTTTCTGATCAAATTCACTAGTTCTTGTAAAATATTTTAACAGGCTAAATATGACCGTGAGCAATTCTAATAGTCCTTCAAGCTGTCTGTTCAAACCTCTTACTTTTGAGAGGGTGAAGGGCTCCACGAGAGGCTCGAGCAGAGCAATGCCCTGGCCAAGAGTGGTCATCGTGAGGCTGTTCCTGCAGCATTCCCAACCCTCATTACCCAGGAATACAGCCCATATTTAATGCAATGCTCTAAGGCTTGCTGCTTTGTACTTCATATATACCTTAAGGTTAAAGCAATAATTAAGGGCAGCCTCCCCTGTGCCTGGTAGTGCAAGGCCAAGATCCACAACAGCCACCACAGCAGAAATGTCAGAGAAAAGGGAAAAAACCAACCGGACAGGCAGGAATTACCCCAAAGCTTCTGCTTGCACCAATCTTACCCTTTGCTGGTGACGTACAGCAAGGAATCCTGATGTGAGCTTTACAGGATAAATAAATCATTTGAAACTGGATTTCTGGTTGAAAAAAAGCCTCCAGCTGTGAAAATTAGAGAATTTTCAGTAAGTCACTTTGCAAGGAATTTATGGTACTCTAAGCCTTACAAAATAACAAAGAAATGACAGGCTGGTTTCTTGTTAATGAGAACTGGAAAAGCAGGACAGAATCGATGGCAACGTGGAGCATTTCCACCCCAAATGTGGCTCCACTTAACCAACCAACCAACAATGCTGCTCCCACACTGGGAACTCTCCATGGCCACCTCCAAATCAGGGGACAGAGATTAGACAGCCCTTGGATTTCAACAAGAGGTTTCCTTCACGTTTCTGGATGAACCAAGAAGGACTTGTAGGTTGAAGGAAAACATGAAGAAAACATGGATTCAAAGCGCAGAAACTGCAGCAAATGGCAAAGCTGCTCTTTCGTATTCCTTTTGGTGAGAGGTTGGTGGAAGCTCTGAGGACACCTGAGCAGAGATGGACCTCGGCTGCTGTGGACCAGCATGGTACTCTCAGGGCAGGACCATCACCTTGGTACCTTTGTGTAGCCATGGTCTGTGACTGATGCTAGCGGGTCCTACTTTTTTAATTCATTAGCCAAGATTTGACTTCTGAGCAGCAGCAAACCCAATTCTTTGCTCTCCTCAACCAAGCAATCACAGACCTTGAACTAATTAAATAGCTTAATTATCACTAGGCTCTTGGAATCACTTGAGGGAGAAGCAAGAACATGCCTTAAACCAAGATATTACATCTGGATGGGAAAAAACACCCAGTAGATGATGGCATGAAGCATTTATACATTAACTATAATATCTACACCACATGCAGCTTCTCAAGATGTTTTGCTGTCATCAGCTTACTAAAAGATAAAGATTTATTGGGCTATTACTGAAAAGGAAGCTAGATACTGCCAAATGGCACGGACAGTTAGATGACTAGTTGCTGACATCTTTATTCATACATAAAACAACACAACTGAGTTGTATTTTTTTCAGCTGCCATGCTTGAAGGAATCAACAAAGCAGTGCCTTATCATACAGCACTTTTAAGTAATTTCTAAATCATTCATGGGCTTTGGATAGTTGTTTTTATTGTGTGCATGCAGAATATTCTACTAGCACCTTGTGAACTTCTAGTGCTGACTGAAATAATAGATAAGCAGTGCTGGCTGCAGATTGGGGTAACAGCTTCTGCAGATGCTGAGGGACCATCCCATGGGGCATTGCTCCCTGGATACAGTCACAGGGCCACTCTTACTCTGGTGCCATATAGCTTAGAGACTGGGAGAAATTCCTCCCTGGGAGGGTGGGCAGGCCCTGGCCCAGGGTGCCCAGAGAAGCTGTGGCTGCCCCTGGATCCCTGGGAGTGCCCAAGGCCAGGTTGGACGGGGCTTGGAGCA
>JAWWMP010000011.1:3454462-3586361 GCA_035047865.1 Dendrocincla tyrannina | reverse complement strand
CATATAGCTTAGAGACTGGGAGAAATTCCTCCCTGGGAGGGTGGGCAGGCCCTGGCCCAGGGTGCCCAGAGAAGCTGCCCCTGGATCCCTGGAAGTGCCCAAGGCCAGGTTGGACGGGGCTTGGAGCAACCTGGGCTGGTGGAAGGTGCTCCTGCCCATGACAGGGGATGGGATGAGATGATCTTTAAGGTCCCTTCCAACACAAACCATTCTATGACTCTATGATTTAAGAACACTTCAAGTGCTGCAGAGACATGGCTTTTTAAAGGTTTAAGACACAAACTGATGCTCACTCTGCAAAGGTTGAGAATATCATGATTTAATATTCCATGTCTACTTTTTGGTCAGCCTTTAATAGCAATCTGAAAGGTTAGTGAAATAACATCATCAGCTTCTTTGAATAGTTTAAATATTGGTTCTAATAAAGAAATTACTAAGTTGCAATGCTCATAGGATTATTTTTAGAACATATGTTAAAAAGATGACAAACCAAATGAGCTTAATTATTCCATGCCTTGTTGAAAACCAGAGGAAAAGTGAAGTAAATCATGTAAGACAGAACCCCAAAGTATTACAAGGCTCAATTTAAAACACTTGCCCTAAAATTTAAAAGGGAGTGCAAGCCTGCAGAGCTGCTCTCCCAGAAGCTACCAAGCCAGAGCTGTCCACTTTTCCTCTGACAGCTTGATATACCGTCCCCCCTTTGCTACACGTTTTGAATTCAATTTAGTGTGCTACTTCCAATTAAGCAGCACACACTTACTGCATTATTTGGCATTAGACAGGCACATGGGTTCCTTTAGCTCCTGCCAACGGGAGAAGACAATACCCTGAAGGTGAACCAGGCTATTTTGCAGCAGTATTGGGCTCTGGAAGTGTCCAAGCAGGCTGATGGAAGCCTGCAGGTGTGTGGTTTCAAATGCCTTCAAAGTGCTTCATGCCCAAGTCTTCCAGAAATGTTACACTTCATAACCATCCTCTTCCAGCAAGATTTATGCTGTGCTTTGAATAATTCTAATGCTCTGGAGTCCTGAGTGCCAGAAACTTCTACTTATCAGGCTCAGTCCCCGGCCAGGCTGCTCCGGTCAGGGATCATACATAAACCCATTTGTGCACAGGCCAGTTTTATTCTATACAAACTACTAAAAGCAGGTGTGATTTCAGTCTGTTTGCTCTGAACATGAATTACAGAATCACAGGATATGCCCAGTTGGAAGTGACCCACAAGGATCTCCTGAGCATCATGTGCCCAAGAGTATTGATTCAATAGAACAAGGTTTCATCCACAAAATAAGCTTGTTGCTTCAAGATTATCAATAAGGGGAAAACCAGAACGAGTTTTAATGACATGTTTATATAAAAAAAAAATCAGCATCCTTTCACTATGATATGTCTACAACAGAAAGTACAGTACAGATCTGAGATACATCCCACATATTCCTTGCAGAGAGGTTACAAATCCACAGAGACGTAATAGATTGCTATACAAGTGCTTATTAAAAGCAATAAAAAGAACAAAATGAACAATTTATGCTCGACAAATCTGAGATTTGGTGTTTACTGCTGCAAATTGCTTTACACAGTGTCAGAATTTAAAGCTTTGACCCTGCAGATGAATCAGTGGGCACAGATGCGGCTCATGCACGGAGCTGCTCAGGCAGCCACAGGCCAACCTGAAGGAAAAGTCCTTCAGGACCTGGGGACTGAGAAAGTTTCTAGGCTAAATATAAACAAATTAACACAAGGATGGGAGGATGGAGGTTTCTTGGTCCATCAGTTCTCTCAAAGATTATTCTTAGGCTTTACTTTGCTCTAATAAGAAGTTAATTCTAACAGAGTCACTGTTTAATCTACAGTATGAAGCCACGATGGGCTCCAAAATGTGTCCTTGCCTTTTCTGGGAAGGACATAAAGGTATTATTTCCATGTTTGTCCCGTTGGCAACTCCTGACACTATGCTGGTTATTACTTACACAAACAGAAATCTGCAGCCAATCAAAATAATATGGTTGGCAATGAATCTGGGCAAACTTTAATAGCTATGGTTCTTCAACATAAAAAGGATGAAAGTAGAATAATAATTTTTGGCAGGGGAAGCGGGGAATTTTTAAAATTCTGATTGTTTTCCTATGAGAATAGTGTTAGTGAAGTCTAACTCAAAACATGTTGCTCTGGTTTCATGAATTCGCATTGAGCAAGATTCTGCTGGACCCACTGAGTTACACTCAACTTATGTCCCCTCAAACTGAAGTTATCTGGAATACACAAGGTAAGAGAGGGGTATTTGGCACAGAAACTGCATGGCTGAAATAATTCCAATGTCTTTCCGAGTTATCTGCACATGCAAGTGTGTTAGAGGAATTCACAGAGCACTCTCGGCAAGAAAGTGCAATTAACTTCAGCCCCCTGGAAAAAGGGGAGCCAAGAAAGTCCTTCACCAAGTGGAAGATGGACATCAACTTAATTATAAACCCCATTTTCACTTAGGTTTTCACTTGCATTTTCAACAAGGCCAGGACAGTGTCACCCTGACACTCTAGCACTGGAATCTGATGAAGCAAATAAGGATTATATTAATTAATAGCAACTGCACTCACTTGCCACAAAATTAATCTATGCATAAGCTGATTTAGTAGTTTTTCCATTAAGAAGTCCACACTGTCTAATAAAGTGTAATTTGTAGGCAAAGAATTAGGTAAATGGGTTAATCTGTACAAAGGTGCAAAATCAAAACATATTAATGACATCACAAACAAGCAAACTTCCTTGATTAATAATTAATTATGTAAAGCTGTGGTTCTTCTGGAAAACAAAATCCCGTAAACATTTTCTTTGCCTTGTGAAGAAAGTGAAAACCTTCACAAACAGAGAACCAAGACAAGACATTCCAAACTATCCCGATCAAGATTCATGCTTTAGTACTTTTGAAATCTTTAATTCTGATTTTTACTTTTATATGACTGTGCTTTGTTTCGGAACAAAAAGTCATAGTGAGCCCCAAATCAGAATGATCTGTTTGATGGCACTGAGGTGAACTTCTTTCCCCAAGGCAATAACATGACGCTGAGAAATATTTTGTAGGAGGAATGAATAAAAAAGACTGTTGCATGTGAATGGTTTTGTATGAATTGGCATTTTTGGACTTAAAAAAAGGTTTGCTGAAATATTTCCCAAGCAGATCTACTTGGGCCTCTGATTCATTGGCACAGGCTCAGTATCAGTCACTTAAAATACGTGTTTCATCATGTACCTAACATTGTGACATTCTTTAAAAACACCTAATACAAAAATCTTTTATTTCCTTATACTATATATATTTACAATTCTGTTATCAAGGTACTGTGGAAAATGTAAACAAGGATACACAGGTGTAAATAATATGGCTCAAGAAAAGTTTCCCCTTGGCTTAGCTGCTCAGATCACACATCAGGACACACAAATAAGAGAAAAACAGAACATTTGATCCATTTTGCTGTTTGAGAGCTGGGTAAGGGTTTTATGCATTAGCTGCTGAGTCACCACACCAGTCTCTGGGCATCTGAACTGGGATGCCTGTGGTCCTGGAAGGGGGCCAGGGAAGGGTCATCAAGGTGACAGGGGCTGGTGCAGTTGGGTTTGGGGGAGAGCAGGGTCTGCTCAGACTCCAGGGAAGGCTGAGGGAGGGCACCACTGCTGGAGTCAATTACCCCATGGGGGCTGTGGAGGAGATGAAGCCAAACACTTCTCAGAGACACACACTGAAAGGATGAGGAGCAGTGGGCCAAAGATGAAACTTAGAAACTGGGAAAAATAAAGCATGAAATCTTCCCTGGGGCGGGGGTTCAAAGAGGTGGTGGATCTCCATCCTGGGAGATACTCAGAACTCAGCTGGAAGAATCTCTGAGCATTTAACTCTGAAGTTGGCCAGGCTTTGAAGGGAACCCTGGACCTCCAGAGATCTCCCAACAACTCAACTCTCTCGATTATACTACAAAAAATCTTGTGTACAATGTGACACTTGCATTACTATTGTAGTTTGGGACTGCAGTAAACACAGAGTTAAGATCAAAATGTGTCAACTGCTCAGCTTGAATTGTTCTTCTCCAGCAGTTGCTAAGATTATATCTCATTGTCTCATTTACCTTATCGGTTCCAGTTCAGTGAAATTGCCCCAAATTCACATAATTGCAGGATCAGACCCAGGACATCACATCTCCAAAAGAACATTTAAAATGTCACTGCCCTGCTGAAAGTCATACACTTCTGACTAGTTTTAGAACAACAAATTCATCACATTCACATTGAATGAACTTTCCATCAGCATTTACAGAACCCCACAGAAGAAATGACACAGAATCAGCATCAGCCCCAGTGATTTTCTGGCTGAAAGCACAGTTGGTTAATTAATTTTGACACATTCACAAATATCTCTACTTTCAATACCTATGAAGTTATGAATAACAACAATAAGACTTTTATGAAGCTTGAAAAAATACCTTGCAATCCTGTATTGTTTCCAAAAGATCATAGTTTGAATTAAATTCCCAGGTGAGCAAGGTGCCACTTGCTTTGTCCTGGACAGTCAATGACTGCAGATGGTTTTAAGACCTGAGAGGAACCAGGGGGTGAAATTGTTACTTCACCTCCCCACTGACCCAACTGGATGCAACTTCCCCAACTCATCCCTTTTCCAACCGCAACAACCAACGCCTTTAAAAATCACAAATTACCATCAATTATTGTCATTTTGTCTCTTCTAAGACAAAAATCTGCTCTTGCAGCTCGTTATGGTGGGCAAATGGAGTGTGAACACAAGGCCTGGGACTGCTCTTATTTCCATGTCTACTGAGCCCGTGGTCCTGATGGCCTTTCCTAAGTGCACTTTTGATTCAGTCAAGTGGTTACTGCACAGATTTGTAACTCCTAACATAAAGAGAGGTATAAAGAGGCACTCTGAAATCTTTTTGTCTGGTTAACTCAGGATATTAAAATACATAACACCAATTCTTTATAACGACATAGTCCCATATCAAAGAACAACCTGTCTAAAGGGACAAAATAGCACCAAAATGTCTTTGTTCCATGAAGTCACCAACAGCGGCTGTCGAATGCTATCAGGACTGCTTTAAATGGCTTAATATAAAAAAAAATGTGCAGTAAAAGCACAAAACCCACAGAGATTATCTTTAAACATCTATGCTTGCTTACTATCTGCTTTCTCCATCCAGGATAAAACCTCTTCTGCGTTAGCAGGTACTGTTTGAGGAGATCTACTGCACAGCTGGACTTGACAAACCATGGAGAAACTCATCTGACAACATGTGAGAATGGAGGAAGCCAGGGGAGTCTGACAGATGACACCATGCTCTTGGGAAGATGGATTCAGACATAAGCACGACACAGATGGAGACCTTCCACTCAGTCAATCCACACTAGAAATGCAGTAGGTGTTCTTAAATCAATTAAGAACTTTTGAGGACTGTGGTGGATTCTTCTTCAGCTGCAAGGTTAAAATCAGACTGTGTGTTTCTCTAGAACACACAACGTTATTCAAAGAGGACTCAGTCTGGTGAATCCCACTGACTTCTGCGCCATGTGATTTTGCAGTGGATCTGCACCAGCTTCATAATCTGTGAAATGCTCGTTAAACTCTGTGCTGCTTGTCAGGAGGGTTTAGAAAATCCCTGATACGTGGTGTGGCTCACTGCACATTGATGTGCTACACATTGCTTATCCTGATACTCTTTGGAGCTGCTCTGATTAAAAACATGTCCCAGCTTTCAAGTGATGAATTATATTAATATCAGAAAGAATGTCCAGAGCAGATTAATGGAGGGGTGAGAGGCTAGAAATGAGTACATGAAACAGATTCAACTTTTTAAAAGGATCCAGCTACTAAATGGCCTCTGTAGTCTTCCATAAGAAGTGTGAATACTTCAGTACAATTCAAGCTGAATTGAATAACTGTTTTCATATCCAAATTCAAATACCGTCTGTGCATATAAAACAGTTCATTTATTAGTCCAAATGTTACTGTTGTAGAGCTCTTGGAAAAATACTCCCTCTTTCTTGAGTTTGTTCTTCATAAAAAGGAAGCTTTGGAGGGCCACCTAGAGAATTAAGTAGAAACATGGTTTCAGTTCTATATAACATAATACTGAAATAGTATATAGATTATACAATTTACACTTAAATAATTCAATAAATGGCAGTCTTAAAAAGAAGGTAGGGGAGGGAGTTACACCATCCCCTTTGCATAACAGTAAAACACCTCTCAAACAGGAGCTTCCCAAAGCGTTTCCTAAACTAAAGGAGGAATTGTGATTAGACCACAGGCAGAAGGAAACTTCCACTCCATACTGTACCTTATTGAGAGCAGATATTATCTAAATAATCAAAGAGATTGATACTCTTGTCCAAACACTGACCACCACCATGGGCAGGAAATGACTGCCTGTCCTCAGGAAGGCTGCCCGCTCCCAGCCCGTGTTACCTTCCCTGCAGGTCGGCCCCATCCACGCGGCTGGGCAGGCGCAGCTCCCGCTGGACGGGTTGCACTGGGCTTTGCTGGCACACTGGCATCGCAGGGAGCAGTCGGGGCCATACCGGTCTGCCCTGCATTCTGGAAGGACAGAAGGGTTGGGAAGGGGTGGAACACTTCCTAGGAGTCTCCCTGTTCTCTGGGATCAGGAAGCTACTTAGACACCTACATCTGTTAACATTAAAACATGACATTTTGGAAAGCATTGCAAGTCTTCCAGTTTCGTCTACCACATGGTCTGCCCGAACTGCAGCCCAGCTGTCCTAAAGAAGTTCCCAGAATGGAAATCATTACTGGTGTAAAAGCAGGGGTTGACAGCCCAAGAGAAAACATCTTGGGATCTGCTCAGGAAAGTTACTGTCAGCCTCCTGGATCCACACTATCTCCTGCCCCTCTCCTTCCTGCACGGCTTGGCTGTCCGTGGGTGCCGGCCAAGAGCCTTCACTCACAGAATGTGTAATTGAAAATTAATCCATTTTATAGATACTCTTATGTCTCGCTCCAATTGCACAATCCTGCTGCCTCCTGGCAAGTTAAACTCACACAAAAAAAAAATCTCCCTTCCAAATACAAATACATTTCATACCTAGGCTGGTAAATCCTCACTGGTGTTTTTTATGCCTCGGAGTATGCAGGGAAAGTGAGCAGCAGGTCACAAGGCAGGGTGTGAAGTGCACCGCAAACAATAGCCCTGCCTCCCTCCCTGGCTGGAAACCAGGCAGGGCACCCCCAGGTAAATAAAGCACTGCTGAGCCCCCTCCTCAGCTGCAGCCCCAGCACGTGGGACAACTCACCCTGTGTGCTCGGAGCTTGGCCTTTTCAATTAGGAAATGTTATGAGAAAAGGTCTCCTCAAACACCTCTGGACCTGATTTTAATTTATGTAATACCACATTTTCATGTTAATAACAATGTGTATTTAAGACATCTGTTTGAAAGTCTGCAATGTTAATTTACTACAGAAAAAGAACGCCCATAAAAGTCTGTTATATTCTCTCTCTCTCTCTTTTTTTTTTTAATTAACATTTTGCCTGTTTAATGGGTGCTTTACCAGAGTTCAAATTAAAATCAGGCCTTTTATCTTTATGGCTGCTGCACAGTCACAGCTGCTCGCAGTTATATCACAGATGAACTGAGCCTAATTGAAAATAAAAATGCAAATAAAACTTACCCCATAACAGCTTTTCATGGATGGGGGCTACCCTGGCTGATTTGAGAAAAATAAAAACGACTCGCCGAGTTTGCAAGAAGCAAAAGCTCAGTCCCCATTTTTGGTGCTGAGCTTCCCCCTTGTGTTCCCCCTCTGCCTGAAAGTCCCCTGGAAAGGGCCGTGGATGCCCAGTGCCCTGTGGGTGCTGTTCCCCATGGAGCAGTGCTGCAGGCTGGACAAGTGCTTCATTCTCTGACCACAGGACAGTGCACAGAGGGAACCAAAGAACTTTGCCATTTTGTTTTTGCAGGTTGCTTAAGCTCCCAGCAATTACTTTATATTATTAATTGTCTGTTCAAAGCTGTTTCCTGCCCTTTTCTAGGGCAAAAGAAGAAATAATATTGCCCCCGGGTTTTAGGGGTTCTGGAGGACAATATCAGGACCACAAATCTGTTCTTACACTCGATTAAACCACTGCAATTCCTCGTAGTCCAGCGATAACCCTAAATCTATTTCATCATAATCATAGAAACATGGAATATAGAAAGGTTTGGGGTGGAAGGGACCTAAATCTCACCTGGTTCCAGCCCCCTGTCATGGGCAGGAACACCTTCCACTGGACCAGGTTGCTCCAAGCCCTGTCCAACCTGGCCTTGCACTATGACTGGAGTCACAACTGTGATCAGAGCCCTGCTCCGGAATTTCGCCTGTCGCTGCTGCCCCCCCAGCCCTACACCCACCCCATCAGGGTACAGCAGTGGGACTGGTTTTCCTTCCAGGAAAAATTTTCTCACCTATTTTTTATAGACCTGTTACAAAATAATTCTGCTCCTGTGGGCCAACACACAGCCCAAGAGCCTGTGCTGGAAAGGAGGGAATTTCATTTGGTGAAGCCCAGAGGGAGGCACAGCTGCCACATCCCCTCATGCACAGGGATTCTGCCCTGCTTCCAGGGGAAGTAAACCTGGAGCTGGACAGATTTTTGTTCTGAAAAGGGTCACAAATGCCTGTGTGACAAAACATGCAGAAAACAGAGCTCTTGGTGCCCATCTGTATCCCCTGGAATCCTCCCCACTACATTTGCAAAACTCCTTGGTCTATCCTTCCCCAGCCTATGTTCTCCAAAGCTCCAGGCAAATGACATTTTACAGGTGACCCATAAACAGTGTTCCTATCAGTGTATCAATTTAAATATTGATTAAGTCGCGAGGTACAGCCCTGCTGATAAAGGTGTTGATAACCCATAAGAGCAATTTGCTACAAACAGTGTGTTCCTGAACACCGGCAAATGTCCTTTTACAGTTACCTTAAACCAACAGGTCACAGTGGTTTAACTATACACAGTCCAGCCCTTAAAAACATTACCCTTACCAATGTCACACTTGTCTCCAGTCTTCCCAGGTGGGCAAAGGCACTTCCCAGTCTCTGGATCACAAGGAGCATCTCTGCAGTCACACTGATGCTGGCACCTCTCACCAAACCAACCCCTGTCACAGCCTGACGCCAAAGAGAACATTTTAGGTGCATATTTGAATGGCAAGATGTGCATTAAAGCCAGAGCATTTTTCCCAGGATGTCTCAGAGGAAAGCTCATAAAATCTCTGCTGAAGTCAGTGTAAATGCCAGGTTTAATGAAGAATAGAACGCAGTGGAATAGGCATAATATTTATATGAGCTCTCCTTATGTTGGGTTTGTATAATCTAACCTATCAAAGGTATCTGTAAATCTGTCCCAGAAATGTAACTGGCACTTATTTTCAGTTCTAATTAGAACTCTCTAGAAGACCATTCCCTAACACTCAACAGGTCTGACATGCACCTATTTAATAATCTTATTTGGAGTTTTAGAAGCAAATTTAGAATCAGTAAAAGGGACTTATTTTTAATAAAGGACATGTGGAACTCATTGGTGCAAGACATCATGGAGACCAGGACTTTCACTGCATTAATCAGAACCAGATTAGTTAATTTCTAAGGGAATAAGAACACCCAGCTGTATAACAGGAAATCTGTTTCAGGATATTCAGAAAGCTGAAAATATGGAAGAAGTTGCTCTCAACAAACAAATATTTGACTAGTTGCATGAGGCTTTTTGAGGTCTTTTTTGGCTTTGTTTTTTTTGTTTGCTTTTTCCTTTCACATCAGAGGACTCCCAGTACCTTTTTCACAGTGGACACCATGATAACCCAGAGGACAAATGCACTGTCCTGTCACTGCATCACAGCTTGCTCCATTTTTACAGGCACAGGTGTGAAGACAGTCCAGTCCATAAAATCCAATGGGGCACCCTGAAAAATTAAAAGCATGAAGTGAGGCATGTTCATGAAGAGAACCATACTCCCCATTAAAATTCCTCTGTATTCTCAGCTACGTCCCCTGGGAGCCAAGAGAAGTGATAGTTACCCTTAACTCTAATAATGCCATGTGCTTTCAAACTTGCACCATCAGAGACATGCAGGATCTGGGACAGCCCAAAAATTTAATCTGAACCAGCAGAGAGTTTGTTGACTGCTCTGAAGCCCCCCACGCCACCACAGTTACCCCGAGTGCCTCCACTTACTGTGCTCGCAGGAGTGCCCGTAGTAACCCTTGGGGCAGTGGCAGCAGCCTGTGAACCTGTCACAGGTGCCATTGTGCTGGCACGAGCAGTCCAAGGTGCAGCCAGCCCCGTACTTCCCTGGGAGACATTCTGCTGGCAGGGCATGGGCAGAAAAACAGACAAACAAACACAAAACCAATCACTGACCTCACGCCAGAAAGCTCATATGGGATAGCTTGTATTGCTGAGAGATGATGCTCAGAGAATAACTTGCAGACCAAGAATAGTGGTGATGAAGACACAGCTTTCCTGCCCAACTATGATGCATTTACACACTTTGATGAGAAATCTTTTATATTATATAAATGTTTGAACAACAATTTCCTCATACTTCTAATAGTCTGCCTTTTTCAATTTGTCTTTTCACATCCTCAATGTTGAACCCACACCATGTGTTGTAAAGCCATGAAATGAATGGTATAAATGTTATCTTTCTTTTTTCTTTATCTACAGCAATATTTTCTTTTAGGCACTTAGAAAGTGTGAAAGAAAACATGAAGCTTTTCCGTCTCTGTGTTATCATTGGAGTTCACGCTATTCCAATTTCTAATAAAACCAGGAGGATCTTTTTCACACATAGCAACAGTCTTCCCATGTATAATGAGATATCTGCTTTCACAGAACCAAGCACGTCTCAAATTACTGAGAGCCCAGTCATGCAAAAGGGACTGTGCCAATATAATTAACCTCAGCATCATCTCTGAATAAGTTAACTTCCCACTGCTGTGATAATTTGAATCCAGGCAGACGAACTAAACGAGCGTGGCCATCCAAGTAATCAGATTCAGAACTCTGCAAATGCCAGACAAGATCTTTCAAGAACATCATATCTAATCACTATTAAAAGGATGCCTGATTAGCTGTCTTTGATTTCCAGTCAAAACACACTCAAAACCAACTGCACTGGAGATCAAGACTCAATTTTCCAATAATTTCACTCTCTCTGTCGAATGATAAACAGTGAAGCTCCTTCTAGTGATACAACACACAAGGTGTGCATGTTTGCCTCTCACACTCCATTCTATAGATGTTTTATCCATAAGATACACCCACGAGCCACAGCTCCACGTGGTGCCACCTCCTTCACCCTGCTGAGGCTTGGCAACCCCAATGCAGCCTATGGGTGACTACAGGGATTTCGAGGAACAGACAACAAGAGATGAACACAAGTGGTCTGTGCAATGCCAGGTTAGGCAGTTATTGGTTAACTGCAGATTTTTTAGTGGCAGGAGGGTTTCTGGAGTGAAAACTGAGCTTATTCTGTTAGTGTGATTTGTCTTGTGCAAGGCAGGGCTGTCATGGAGAAGTAAGGGTGAGATAGCAGGGCAATCTCAGTTGCTTTGGACAGATATTGTCAGAACATCTGGGAAGTCACTACATGGGATGTTCAACTGCAATCCAGAGTCAAATGGAAGAGAAGAACATAATGAGAGGAAGGAGACATAGGCTTCTGCTGACTGAGGAGGAGCACATGAAAGAAGACACAAACCAACATTCCCAAGAACAAAAGAATACAAAAATTGACAGCAGAAGAAATAAGAATCCCTGCAAAGGAATTTATGGGAGTTACAAGCAGAACTCACAAGGAAACTGTTTCTGAGAAAAAACCTGAAGCTCTAACTAGGGGCAGTTCTGTGTGGGAGAAGCTACAGAGGTGAATGTGGCACTGATGCAGCGTACTTAAGCAAAAACTGTCTGTGCCCTTTTGGGTCTGCCTGGTGACACTTTGAACCCCTGCTTGAATGTACAAATGCAGTGGCATCGAAGCAGAAGATCACCTTGCTCACAGGATCTCCCAGTCCAGCCCAGCCCGCAGGTGCAGTTGCCATCCATGTGGTCACAGATGCCACCGTTCTGACAGGTGCAGCTCAGGTGGCAGTTGGGGCCATATTGTCCCTGGGGACACACTACAGAGAATTAACAAAGTTTGTAAAAGAAAATAAATTAGCATCCCCCCAAAAAAAGGATGAAGGTGACAGGGAATAAATACAAACACATGCTCCCCCCAGAGTATCCCAAGTTAGTGGAGTCTCCCCAGGGAGGTGGGACACTACTCCGTGATTGTTATGAGTTTCATCCAAACTCTTTGTCTTGCCTTATCTCCTCAGCCTCATGGAGATCCCAGTGCCCTGGTACCGAGGGTGGCAGAGTGGAGCAGGGAGATGTGGGCAGGATAAGGCAGGGTGATGGAGCAGAGAGGGGCAGAGGCTGAGTACACCAAACTACAACGTCATGGAGCAAAGGCACTGGGGAAGGCAGCTGCAAACACTGTCTGGTGCTGAGTTTGATTTGCTGGGTGTTTTCAGTGTGTCACCAACTGGTGGGGTGTCCTCAGGCCCCGCGTTGTTACCTTGCTGACAGGCAGGTCCCACTCGGCCAGGAGGGCAGGTGCACTTGCCAGTCTGTGGGTCACACTGACCTTTACCACAGGCACAGAACTGGGCACAGTCCTTCCCGTATCGGTTTTCAGGGCAACCTGAAGGAAAGACAGACTTTTGTTAAACACCCTCAGGCCAGTTTTCAAACAGTTTTCTTATAGGTAGGGTTGGCTTCATTTTTATTCCTCCTAATCTGCTTCAAAGCAGCACCTATGAAACCAAAACCCATGCAAAGACATGACTGCTTCACCCTCTGAGTCTCCACTTGAGTTTGTAAATGTAACCCATGGTTTCACATGGAGTATCTAGTAGGTTTCCTGCCAAAAAGGTGATTGTACAAGTGAAACATCAGCTGCTCATCCATCCAGCTAAAGACCTCTTTCCTTCCTTAGTATTGATGCTGCCCTATACTGAAGACCAAAGTTACAGGCTCCTAAACATTCAAACGTTGCCTTTCTGTGAATGAGCTGAAAAGAACTTCACAGAGAACAGAGCTTTGGAAACAGCACAGAAATTCAGCCACACCATTTAGCTCTGAAACAGAGAAGCAACAGTAAAGTTGCCTTGGAGTCTTTACCAGTTTCGCCCTGACAAAACGAGATCTTTTTCCCACTTATTGAAACGAATGGCACCGTAGTGTGAAGCAAAATATTGAGATAATTTCTCAACCTCCAACTTTTCGACAGGAAGAAGGAACTTGAGCAACTCACACTGAGCTGGCTCTAGAAATAAACTTGGGCAAGCAGGTTGTAATCCTGGGATGAGTGTCCTTGCTCCTACGCACGCAGAAGAGAGGGAAAATATTTTGCAAGAGATTTTTTACAAAGCTGGAATCCTGATTTGCAATTCAAGGAGGAGGTAGCTGGGATCTGTCTGTTTTCCTACTGACAAACTCCTATGCAAATGATTCTCTCTGCTGTGTTTGGGCAGAAGCAGGACATGACTGCTGGCTCACTTTTGCTGCAGTCGGCTCCGATGAACCCGGGCGCGCAGTCGCACGTTCCCGACGCGGGGTCACACTGGCCTCCGTTCATGCATTTACAGGGATTTTGGCAGTTTGAACCATAAGTACCTTTTGGACATCCTGTTTTAAAAGAAAAAAAAACAACAAACCAGTAATTAGGCTGTGTTGCTACTGGGCCTGTTACATTTCATGTCATAAGCACTTTGTTGCTTTCAACCAAAATTAGATTTTAGTTTTCTAACTCTATTCCCTCCTAGAGGGCCAGGAGTGGGCATTGATGAGCAGATGGCTGCTTTGGGCAACGTGGTCCTTGGGGCAGCACTGCCTTAAAATGTCAAAGCCCTGGAGAGCTGGACCAAGTGCTGTGACTCTGGCTCTGTGCTCCTTCCATTCCCCATATGTGACGGTACCAAGACAAGCGAGCCCGGTTCTACAGAGGTTTTCCTCTTGGGATTTCTCTGCCAAATGAACCTGCTCCTCCTTTCCCTCCAACAGAGAAGGAAAGATGAGCCCTGCTGCCTCTTCCTTTGGACAACAGCAAAGGTTTGCTTGGCAAGGTGAGAAGCTGTGAGACATCTCTGCCTCTTTCACAGCCATTTTGTGGATACTGGGGCAGGTCTTTTAAAAAATGTGTAAGTTGGAGAAAGTTTGTTTCCTCTATTGTTTACTAGGACCACTAGACCTGGATGGATTGTTGAGCCAGTGTTCCATGGCAACAAGCTGTCCATGGAGAGGTTTTCCAGGTAGCAGTGACTGGTTTTGGTGTCTTTTTGGACAGCTAACATTGAAGGAGCAATGAACAATAGATCAGGGAGGTGCGAATGCACCTGCCTGTTTAGCTTACATCTTCAAGATGCTCTTTAGAGCAAAGGAAGTTGGAACTGAAGGAAAGAGGTGGGCAGAGCTGCTGGGCACATGCCTCTGTCTGTCCCCACTGAACCTCCACGTGCCACCAGTGAACTCTGGAGATGCAGGTTACTTTCCTAATTTTCCAGAAGTAGCTGGTACTTTTTGAGCAGCGTGATCATCATCAAACAATTCCACTGGTGCTGCTACCTCTAAATGTCATTTCTTTGCTCACTCCTTCCTTCTCTTCCCTGGCAGAAGGAAAGTCTATGGCTAGTTTGGAAATCTGGTTGAATATATATTTGCACACGTCTCCAAGCAACAGATCCCTTGCAATCTGTGCATAAATAACTTCATGTATTTTCTCTTTCCTGGAGTCATGAAAGCATGGCCTGAGTGGCTGGAGAAATCTCAGGATTTTCTGAACTACTGAATGGCGAGGGAGAGCTTATGGGGAAGCTTTGAAGGGGTGCCTGTTAAAATAAAACTGAACATTGGCCTCTGCTCAAACCAGGATAGCAGATCATCAGGACTAAACAGACACACACTTTTATAACATGCAGATATTCTCCCCAGCCCGTCTCAAGCATGAATTCTTCTCAAGAAATACATTGTCATCAGTGCTTCCATCTGTCAGGACACAAATTCCGTTTCATGTGCAAACCCTGCCATCAAGGAGTGTGCTCTGCAACATCGATTTCATTCCCACCAAGACATGGAGTAAAGGACACACCCAGATTCAATGATTTAGCGGGACTCTACCTGAGTTTCTCTTTTCCTCTTCCCTTTCCTTTTGGTCATATTTTGGCTTTCCTTTTTCTTTAATTCTGTTTCCCACACTCCCAAACATGTTGCTTCTCCCTGGCAAAGCTTCCAGAGCTGTTCCTCAGCTCGAGACTAGTGATAGATGCTCCGTTACTGAAAGGAATGCAGTAATTCCTCCCCTTAGCAATTTATTTACTCTTGCAGCATCGTCAGTATTTTGGTTCAAGAAGAAGCAGCACAAGCAGGGCGAGCTCAGCCTCTGCAATGTGCATGTAATTATTAACAAGGCCACCTCATGTGTTCTGCTTTGCACAAGAATTTCAATGCAGACACTGAGGGCAATTTTCGCCGTGTTCTATCGCTCCAGTAGGCTCTGCCTTTCTGAAGAGGGTTATCCTCTCACCACCACTTATCTCATAAAGACATTTTCTAATTCAACACTTTCCTCTGCTTCTGACTTATGTTTTTCTGCAAACAAAAGAGTGCCAGCCAGATTTCCACCTGATTTCCAGATTTTTTTCCTTCTGGCTTGACTTTGTTTGCCACGACCAAGAACTCCTAAAATTTTCATACCAGTTGCACGCTCTGAGACTTTTCTGACCAATGTTATTAATTGCACTGTCAAATAATCCCTTCTGACACATCCTGTTACCTACAGCCTGGAGGTGAAGCTGGTGATGTCTTTCTGGCTCTGGGTGCTCCCAGACCAGTCAACATCTCCACTTATTGTTTTATATTCATTTCACCCAAGCAGATCTGCCCATCCACCAAGTTATGGACAAGCAATGGGAACCTTATTGCTAATTTGTCTGCTTCCTCTGGATCCTGCCAAGAGACTTTCAGCTCTTCACTCCAAAATCTGAGAACATGAAAGCCCCGTTGCTCTTGGCTCCTGGAAATTTGACTTCCCAGCCAACTGCACCTTTTATAGATACTTTCTTCAACCTCTTTTCACAGTACTATAAATACAGCAACAGTTGCCAGACACTGTTTCCAGCAGCATCCAACCACATGTTGACTGGACTGAAGCCCATTTCACGTGTTTGGGAGCGGTTCCCTGGGCTGGTTTTAATATTCTACTGAAAGCTTCTTCATCCTGGAGCAGCCCCAGTTCTCCCTGTAGTGAGGACAGTGGGAACACTGGAGTATTCCAACCAAAGTCACGCTAGCTGTCCTTGGTTTTCAGTCAGTCACTTCAGAACCAGACCCACAATCTCTCCCTGCACTGACCTAAACCCAAAAATAACTCACATTTAACTGTTTTCCTTCTATTTTTGTGTCTGCCTGTGCAATGCTCAGAGTGGCACAGGGAGAATAGGGAGAAAAATGCCACATATGAATATTTTCCTCTCTCTGTGAACCTCCACCATTCCATTAACACTCCAGTAAATGTTCAACAAACCTGTATTTAAGTGAGAATTTGCTGTGCAAGACACTGTGTAGTTTTGGAATCTCAGAGAGCACAACACCATGAAGTCTCATGTCTCATACTCCATAGGTTTAATCCCAGCTACATAGAAATCCATGACAAAATCCCCTCTGAATGTAGCAAAAGACACATTTCATTTTGTAATTAATCTTTTCGTACCTTCTGTATTAGAACTTCAGTGTCATTGCTAATGTTTTAAATTTTAAAACTCTGAAATAAAGCCTTAAGGATCTAAGTAAGTTCGAGGACATTTACTCTAATTTATAATTTAGATTTAGTGCTACACAAACAGGTAATGAACACTGAGGGATCGCTACATAAAAGTAATAGGCAGAGCATGATTAAGTCTTTTAAAATGATACTGTTAAATAGTTGAACTCCTCTACTGCTCTACTATAACATTTATTATAATCTCATGTCTAATGGATCCAGATGGCTCCAGCCTCGATGTTGAAGGCCAGACTTTGATCTCACTTACAGCAAAAACTGATGTACAAAGGAGGATAGAATCAATCCTTCATATTTTATTGATAATTTATATTTTAAAGAATAGCTTGTGATGACATGATGGTACTACAAATGCCCTTCTCTAAAGGGATTCTCTGCTATTTCTACTCAAGGAATAAAGCACAGGTTTAACCCTCACTAGAGCAGCACATGTTACAGATTGCTTTCATATATAAATTGTCACCCAAAAAAGCAATTAAAGGCATGCTGAATTCCTAAGAAAAGAAAATCAGCATTCGCCAAAGAGAGAAAGACTGAGCTTGAAAGACAACAGCTATGTTTTTTCTTCTTCCCCCCTCAAAAGGAGACTATTACAAGCCATGGAGTAAAACCAAAATTAAAGTTGTAAATAAAAAGGTAATTAACTGTCTCCTTTATTGGCTACTTTGGTATGTGTTTCTTATCAGCTGCCACATTCCACCAGAAACAACTTTACAGATGTCCTAAAATACCGGCATGAGGCATGTGGATCTGGGAATATTTTTTATGATGGAGCGTTGGGCCAGTTGGCATTTTGTCCTCTACACTAGTCACCATTTTTCAATCCAGAGTAACAGTTGGTTTAATTTGATTGCTCCTCAGAAGGCCCTACAACTGAAGGGACTTTATGAATCACTCAGATTTATTGCCAATTGCAGCTTGTTGTTTTCTCATAACCATTTGTCCTTACTTGAGCATGCAGGGATTTCGGGAAGTATTTTGGACTTGGTATTTGGAAATGAAGGAGCTACTCAATATTCAGGTGTAGCGAAAGATGGGAGGGGTAAATGCAGAGGATATATTTATATTCTTCAGTGTGGCTTGAAATTGGAGAGAATTCACCTAGCAAATCTAGGGGGTTTAAAGATTAATTTAAAATTTTGAATTAAAAAATTTAATTAACAAAAGTATATATTTTTAAATTAATCCCTTGCAATAATATGGGTATTCTTATGGTTGCAAACTAAACCATCCTATGCTTACTTCTTATGCTACAACCTACCTACTTCTTACACTAAAATTTACTTTTATATGTAGATACACATATAAAAAGCTCTCCTTTTGCTGAGGGCAGTGACACAGCTGAACTCAAAGCAGCAGCAGATGCTCCTGCCCCACTCAGCCCTCTCCCCCCGAGGCAGCAGTGCCCAGAGGTACTCACGGAGGTGGCAGTGGGTGCCGTGGTAGCCCGGGCGGCAGGAGCAGCCCCCGGTCACCGGGTGACATTCCTCCTTCTCGGCAGAGCACTGGCACACTCCCTTGCAGTCCCTCCCATACGTGCCTGGTGGACAAGCTTTGGGAAGAAGAAATGTAAGCCAATAAATTAAATTTGTCTTGGTAAATATAGCACTCAAACAAAGAGCGAGCTCAAATTTATTAAATAAAATCCCTGCCTACGGAACGACGCTCTCCTCCGGGACTTTGGATTTATTACATTTACTTGGGGGTTACTTGACTGCTTGATTTTGTTTTGTGCAGTCAATTTGTGCCCAACTGTCAAGGGCCAGATACAATTTTCTTGTCACTAGAAAAAAATCATAGGGAAATGTCAGGTAAAATTGACTAAAATAACAGTATAATTCCCAAGGGACCAGGTGTGTGGATAAAGACATTCTACCTTTAGTGGAGAGTTTAAACTTGCAAAGCTGCTGCAACATCAACACCTCCAGTTTTCATTCTGCCTGTTGACAGCCACGTTGCCTACAGGTTTGGACCTTCCACACCTAATTCTTAGATCTGACTTCCATTAAGTTGCCCTGGCTAAGGGTCAGGATTTAGAGTCCTTTAATAGAAGATAAGGGACACCAATGTCAATTCTTTCAATTCTTATTTATTGCTGTTTTTCCTTTTGCTAAAGCAAGGCTTTGTAAGGAGGAACAAAGTCAGGGTGCTGCAGCTGGGGTAAGAGCATGACCCATAGACAGCTCTGGGGGAAAAACTCCACACTGAAGAAAAGCCAGATAATGCCATTTCCATGAGCTCTGAGAGCAGGAAAAGACAGCCTCTCATGGGGACAAGGACAAAAGAAGGCTGGGCTGCTGCTTCACTGACAGCACAGCAATGGCTGTGGGTAGGAGCTGGGCTCCACTAGCACCTCCACAGCCTACTTGGACCCTGTTTAGGCCCAGCTCCAACCTGCTAGTCCAGGAGCTGCAAACCCAGAGAGGGCAAACCCCACCAACCCAAACTGCAGCTGGCACAGAGCTCAGAACCGACCAAACCGTTTGGGAGCAGGACAAGCAGCCCTTGGCCATCCTCCCTGCTGGCAGCTTGCTGCCTCCTCCTTCTTCAGGCATTACATCATCACGGTTGCACTGAAGAAATTAATTTCTTAATTAATTTACAAGGTAGGCATTGGCATTTTTATGACAAACTTACTTTTCTCGCAGCCGTGGCCGGTGAATCCGGGGGGACAACTGCAGGTTCCTGTGAGGTGGTGGCAGGGGCTGCCTGGGGGACAGCGGCACCGCTGGGCACAGCCTGTGCCATACCGGCCTGCTAGACAAGCTGCAGGGGTGACACCAACCCTCGTCAGGGCACAGGGCAGGGAGGATGGCACAAAGCCACCCCCTTCCCGTGGATCTGCTGCCCGCCCCCCTGAGCGCCTCCACGCTGACCCCATGGAACATCACCATCATATCCCATCACCAGCTCTGCGTTTGGGAGGAACACGCACACCAAGCTGTCCTTCCTTCCTCCACTCACGTTTGTCACAGTGCCTCCCTCGCCATCCCTTGTGGCAGTGACACGCTCCAGTCTGGTGGTGGCAGGACACGCCGTGCACGCAGTCGCACCGCTCCTCGCACCGCTTCCCAAAAAACCCTGGGGGGCAGGCTGAGGGCAAGCAGAGAGAGCAACACTGCTACCTGCTGCATGGGAAGCACCCACCACTGATCATCAGCCCGTATCATCCTTGCCCTGGTGATGTGTATTTAGCAGACTGCATGGCCAGAAAACATCAGTGAAAGGGAAGAGATTAAAATTATTAACAGCATTAGCGCTGGCTATTCATGAGCCTGCACAGGAAAGCTCACAAAGACTTAGGCATAGTCTGGAGTGCAAATCCAGATGTGCCTGTAGAGATGGTGATGCCATTCGATTTGACACACTTGTGCACAAAGGAACAGCTGTTTGAACAGTGAAAGCTCGCTCTGTCCACACCCACCTCTCAGTGCAAACAATCAAAGAGAAAGTGAGGCCTAAAGGAAGGAAAGGTGGGTGCTGCAAAGGCTTTACAGGCAACACTGATGGCTGAGGCTTTGAGCACCTGAGGAGATGTCAGAAAACTGCCTGTGTCTTGCAAAAATCACAGCACCTCAGTGGCCAAGCCGAAAGCACATTTCAAGTCACCTGGTATCTGCATATGAGATTTCACCCCTATTTCAGGGATTCAGGTGGCTCTAAACATGCCAAACAGCTTTGTCAAATCTGGATCTGGATCTCTGTCAAATGCAAGATCTATAAATCTGAACCATCACAGTCCATTTTGCTGAGCTCCACTCAATGACCCACAGAGACTCAGCAGCAGATGACTGATCTGGCAGATCTTAGAATTCCCTCCCTTTTGTATGTTTTTCCTGGTAATCCTAAGAGAGAGAAACACCTGCATTTTCTTAGCAGGCAGGGAACAGAGGCAGGGGGAGATAAAATAATTTGGACAAGGGCATGGTTGGGCAGAGACCTGCCTGTGGGGCAGGGACATGGGCTGAGTGGGCATGAACACTGGCCTACAGAATACTGTAAAGTCAGGACACAAAATAGAAAAAGACTTCATATTCTGGAGGCAGAAATGGCTGCTTGTTAAAATCAAGCATCTGCAGAAGGAGCTGCCCTTACCAACATCACAGCGGTCCCCAGTCCAGCCGGCACGACAGATGCATTTCCCCGAGGGTTGGTCACACAGCCCGTGGTGGCAGCTGCAGTTCTGCTCACAGCCCTCTCCACGCTGCCCATCCCCACACTCTGAAACGACATGGGCCAGGCTGGAGGGGCTCCAGGAAGGACATACTTACACCTCTGCCACATGGTGAGCTACCTAAACTGGTCCTAAAAGCCTGCAGTGAGAGAGATTTCAAAGCCTCCCCTAACAAAATTCCCTAGAAATAAATAATTTCCCTCTTGGAGGATTTACTAGTTTTTTCTCCTTAAATGAAGGTCATTACCCATTTTTCCTGTCCCCAAGGGACAGGGAATAGCTTATTCTTGTGTGTTCAAGAAGTTTCCAGCACCACAGTACATTCAAGTGCCAATGTCACATCTCCCCTCAGTCTTTAAACAACCCCAATTATTCCAACCTCTCCCCATCTGGTGCTCTCCCATCCCTCTGCCTCCTCTTTTTCCCTGTGTTGTCTCAAACCAGCCCCCACCACAACTGAATGTCCTCGCAGAGTGACTGAACCGAGGTGCTAGAGGGATGGAGGAGGTGCTGGCACTCACCCAGCTCACAGGCTGTCCCAGCCCAGCCCTGGGGACACTGGCACTCGCCTGTCACACTGTCACAGGTGGCCTGGCCGTGGCAGACGCAGCGCTGGAGGCAGTTTGCACCGAACCACCCGGGAGGGCAGGCTGGGAAGGGGAGGCAGCACAAAACCTTCCATTAGGAGGTGCACGAGAAAGATAAAGGTTAAACACCACCTTTCCCAGCTCACACCTCCCTCCTTGTCCTAGAAGATGCTGTGGGAGGTACAACCAAATAGAAATGGGGACACGACTGATAAGGAATTACTCAGCATAAAACCAGTCTGGGAATAAAATAGGGGATGAAGTGAATTAGCTGTGACTCTCCAAATGAACTTGAGATTTCCTGTTTGTACCTACAAAAACACCTCTTGGTTCCCACCAGCTTTCTCAACATCAATAAAGGGAGTTTTGATTCCACTCTTTTCAGAATTTCTTTGTACATGCCTCTTAAAATCACAACTCCTTCTCCAATTAATCCTGCTGCCCACAGCTGGCTGACATAATTTCACAGTTTACCTAATTTAATTGAGTTTGTATTAATTCCCATCACAACTAGTTCCTATGGATAGATTCTCCAAAGAGAAAAGAAATCCCCAAACACAGCATTACAGAAAAAGGGTATATTTTTACATACTCTAAAACAAACAATCTCTTCATACTTGACAACAGCTTTTTTAAGTTTTGTTTTGGTTTTATATTTGAGGCCTTCAGACAAACCAGAAAAATTCAGGTCATGTCCTACATGTCATCAAGAACGGTTTGGTGCCTTCCCAATTTTGTAATCCTTCATGGAAGAAGCTCTTCAGATCAGGTTTTAATTTGTATATTACACTGCCCCTGCCAGCTTTCATTCCCTTTCCCCAACAGCCCTTCTGGCATGCTGAAGGGCAATCACTGAGTGGAGGTGCTGCCCAGCTCCCCTAAAAGCATCCCCAGCAGCATTCCCAGCTCCACGGCCCTGCTCACAACACAGGGACCTTGCAGGGAAGGCACAGAACAAGGAGCCTTTCTGCAATGGGGATGGACAGACTGTCCAGTGAGTGAGTGAGATGCAGAGGATTAAGTACCACAAGCTGCAGTGCAGCCTCTCTTTGCCAGCCTCTTCCTAAGGCTTTGTGGAGCTGGGCCTGTGTTTGAGTCCCATGTCTGGGTCTAATTGGCCAGGCTGGAAGGCTCAATGCCTTTCACATGTTGTGGATTTAGCCGAGGTCTGGAAGAGCGTGGTAACAAGGAGGATCAGCTGGGTGCACAGGCCATAGGAAACAGAGCTTCACTGCAGTGTCATAATTTGGGGGTTTATGGACCTTTTCTCCCTTCATCAGCTTTCCAAATGGGCCTTCTCTCCAGTTTATGGCTGTTTCAGCCCCCTCTGCCCCGTGCATGCTGAGCTCCTACAACTGGCCCCTGCAACACGGATTTATTTAATGGACTGATCACGTCATTGTGGATACAGAACCAGTGACAACACAGGGCAATGAGCTGATAGTTAAAACACCAGAGAGCTTCCCCCAAAGCAGATGTTTTATTTTTCCCTCCTATAATCTGTCTTCAGGGGGGTTGGATTTCCAACTGTACCTTCTTGGCAGGTGGCTCCTTTCCACCCTGGGCTACAAAGGCACGTCCCAGTTACGTGATGACAGCGAGCTCCGTTGTGACAGTGACACGTGTTGCTGCAGCCCTGCCCGTAGCTGTTCCCCTGGCAGGCTGCAATGAGAGAATTCCATAAAACCCCATCAGGAAGCAGCAAAGGAGGAACTGCACAGAGCAAACCTGAGACACAACCCAGTGTCAGGGAAGTCAGGTTGGAACTGGGTTCCCAAGACCCACTTTTCACATCATAAGGGTGTCCAAGATCATATATAATCATAAAATCATTAAGGTTGGAAAAGACTTCCAAGATCAAGTCCAGCCTTCGGACGAAAAAAACCATTCTCATTAAACCAAAGCACAATGTGCCACATCTCCTCAGTTTTTTTGAACACCTCAAGGGATGGCGACTCCACCATTCCTGGAAATATATGCATACCTATATATATAAACCCATATATTACCCTGACACTGGATAGAGTAATAGAATTGTTTAGGTTTGAAAAGACCTTTAAGATCAAGTCCCACCACTAACTCAGCACTGCCAAGTCCCCCCAATATCAGCCAATGCATTAACTGCAAAGGGTCTTTTAAAACAATTCTGCCAATTAAGATCACATAAAATGAAATTGCTCTGCAACACTTGCAGTTTAGAGATAATGCATCTTATGAAAGCCTAACACAATAATGTGGCTTGAAAATACGTATCACAGCACATTGTGAAGAGGTTTTTATGGAAGGGCTGGGCCACTGGGGTGATGGATCAGCTGTCAGCCCTGCCCTGTGGAATGTCTTTGTGCTAAACTAATGGTCCAGCAGAATGGCCAGCCCGACAGCCCGCATATTTATTTGCATCCTGGTAAGAGAACTGACAACTTCATTGTTTTCAGGGTTCATTTTTCACAGCTGGATGCCTTTGCTCACCCAGACTCTCATTCTTTGGTCAGAGAGGGGTGATGTTTCCAATGAGTTTGGTTAAGCAGCTGACTCCCAGGTGAGAACTTAGCGCAGCCACCTCACAAGCGTGCGCTCACAGCGGCTCCGCTTCCGGTGCTGCTGCCTCTGAAAAATGGCAGGGACAAAATTCCTGCAGCCTCCACTGCACTGGAGATTTGGACAGCTTTAAAGGGTGGAAAACAGGCAGTGCTGCTACCCTGTTTGCTTCAGATATCACCCCCAAAATATACAAAGTGAGTTGGTGGAGATGGATCGCCTCCTTGCATGGTTTTGGTCCTGCCTTGCAGGGGCTCTGCTGCACTTGGATGAAGCTCTCAGTCTCTCATCCCTGCAGCACTTCTGGCAGCCACTGGAGAGGCCAAAAAATCCCAGATGCCTGATGCAGGAAATGTCCTGTATTTGCTGAATGTGACATCTCCCAGGTTATGACCCAAACGATGAGTTTTCACCTAAACCTCTGCGCCTTTGAGGGGGTCAGTGAATGAGATGCAGTGCTGCAGAAGGACACGTCCCTGGGGACAGAAGGGAGGCATGAAACCATCTCGATCTCAGAGGTGAACATGGTTGACAGTATCTGATCCATTCTCAGCCCTTTTCTTCCCATCTGAAGACTTCCAACTTCCCAGCCTGTTTTCTCAGTCACCATTTCTCCCAGGGCTTCTTTTCCACAGTGTTCATTTTTGTCATCACTTGGACCCCATTTACATGGAAACCACAAGAAAGAGAAGGAGCTCAGTCCCATCACAGCTAAGAGTTTGCTCTGCAGATGAGGCCTGGTTGCCAAGTGAGAAGTTCAGCCCATCCTACAGAGGTCTGGCTCAGTTTTGGGAGCAGAACTAAATATTTCCACAATACAGACCAGAACTATAACATAACCAAGCCAAAGGAAAAACCAGCTCATCACCAGGTCCCCTGACTGGTTACCAGTGGTTCATGTGAGGTTTTTGGAGCATGTGTGCAAAGCTCTTGTTACACTTACTGAGAAGACAAAGGAGTGTTCCAGTGAAAATTCTGGTAACAAAGCAGAAGATTCTGGAGAAGAAAATTTTAATTATTCTATTGAGTGGATACAAGTGCTTTTTGCTTCTTGGTGGGACAACCTTGATTATCAAAGTATTTTTCTGAAGATTAAGAAAATAAATGATATATTGAAGCTATTTCATGAAGTTCCACAACTGAAAGTACAAATATCCCTGGGCCTTTTCTTCTTTCTTCATGATAAGTGAAAAGGGAAGACTCGATCCAAAGATTTAAATAATTAGACTTCTCCCTGTTTCAAAATTTTCCTCTCAGTGCCTTTCCTCTGCAAGAGGAGGATTTATTTGTTTGCAGTCTTTAAAATCCCATTTTTGCATGCAAAGTAAGGAATACAGGAAACTGGAGATTTTCTTCAGGATTGAAAGTCAAAAGCCATCCAAAATGTGCAGGAGCACAGGGAAATGATGGGCACTGATATTCCACAGGGCCTCCAGAAGCTTTGTTTTCATGTAGCTCCCGTGGATCGTTCTCCACAAAATGAAGCATCAGCTTTAAAAGAACAGGGAATTTGCAAAGTCAAGTGTTCACTTGCCACAAAATGTCAACCCCCTGTTTTCAGCACCTCTGGCAGAACAGATCTTTCTGTACTCATACATTTTTCAAACCAGCGTGGTCTCTTTTTTTACCACAAGAAACCACTTCTGTGAAGATCCTGCTGAGCCCAAACAGCTCCAGAAAGAGGCATTTTTTTATATTAATAGAATTGGGGCAAGATTTAGATGTTTAACTGAGTTTGGCTTCTACAGATCATATGCAACATCAGATTCTTGGAGGTTTGGGTTGTTTTTTGTAAGGCTGCGAACTTTGGATGAGTTCGTATAGAATCACAGAATGGTTGGGGGGAGGAAAGGACCTTAAAGAAAATGTAGTTCCAATTTCCCTGCCATGAGCAGGGATGCCACTCACTAAATCAGGTTGCTCAGGTCCCATCCTTAAACACTTCCAGGGATAGATTATACAGAAAAGAAGGTCACGAAGAAATGCCAAATGTCAGGCCCTCACTTCTGTATCACTGAGGCATCACAACACTCAATGAAACAGTTTATTAAAAAAAAGAAAATAGTAGGCAACATACTTTTCCTAAACCTCTTTCCTCTTTCTTGGAAACCTAAAATATCTTATAAGGACATTAAAAAAAAAAATTAAAAAATCCCCAAATAAAATCTCCAAACACAAACTGAAGCTGAGGCAGATCTTGCTTGGCAGATTTCATCCCAGATTAACATAATTCATTTTCAAACAACTGAAAACCACAGCCCGGTAATGGAAAGCATTAGGCAGCTTCAACAAAAGGCATCACTGTCCCTATTGCCCATAATTAGATAGCAGAGTATAAAATGCACTGCATGGCTGGCTTAAGATCAATTCAAATCCCATGATGTCAAAATTATTCCTCAATATCCTGCAGCACATTGCCTGCAATCTGATTACTTCCACACGAGTGCTGTCCTTCCAGCTGCCAGAGCTGGCAGGTCCCAGGAACCAGCAAGGTGAATATTAAAGAGAAGTGAGGATGGGGAGTGGTGAGCTGTCTCCCAGCCCTGGCTGCCTTTCTCCGAGCAGCTCTGGAGCAGCATGGATGAGGTCCAGTTGTAAAAGCAAAATGAAGATTCATCTCTTAGCCAAGAGAAAAGGAGGTCACGCTCTGCACCATTAACTGACCTCACTCTTTTACTTACAGAGATCTCGGAGGCTTTGGCATCTTCACCAGCGTGAGGAATAAATCAACCAGCATAAAGCTCTAATGGCTCAGGCACAAGTTAATAAATAGGGGGTTTTATCTAATGTGAATAGGGGAGGGGGCATGGGAGGCCATGGACAAAGAGCTGCATTTCTTAATTGAATTTAATGAAATATGTAACAAAGCTTCCTGTCCCTAATGCAGGGTGACACATTGCAATGCCGTGGCTCAGCAGTAAAAACAGGCTGTGACCAAGGAGCAAACATCACACCTGTTCAGCAGCACCTTTTCTGCCCTGTGGGATGGAAAAATGACTAGCTCTGTATTTATATTGTGGTCAGTTCACTGATCTACAGCCACAGGGTGTGTTACCACCACCATCTTCAGGTGGTGGGTGACGGAGGCAGAAAGTACTGCAGTAGTGGGGTGATAGCAGACATGTCTAGAATCCAGGAAGATTCAGCAGCACTGACCCACCTGTAAGTTAAAGGGCAGGGGATTTTGCAGAAGCCCTTTCCAAGGATGGGTTGTGTTGTTTGGTGGGGGCAAATGAGGGAAAAATAATACGAAGAACAAGCACTGCCTTCAAACAGGGCTGATGATAAAATGGCACATGGCTGGAGAATAGGGGCTTCCATACAAGCAACATTTCTCTCTAGTTCCTAAATTAAATCAACTTTCTATTGCAGAAAAACACAACCCTCGGATTCGAGAGGTGTGCACAAAAGTGTTCACTGACAATGAGAGTTGGCTCCCTGTGGAACTGCTCTGGAGCTCAGCCCTGCACCACGGTCCTGCAGGCAGCAGCTCTATTTTCAAAAGAGAATTTAGACCATGACATCATCCTGAAGAGAAATGAGGAAGCTGAGAGGCTAAAACCTGAAAATCTTAAAAAAAACCCCACATACTTGCTAAACTTTGCAAATAGGCTCAGTTATTTTCATATTTGATGCCACATAGCTGAAGAAAATAACATAATTTCCCATGGAATACAGAGAAAAATTTCTCAGAAGAGACAATTTTATATTTACATGCACACAAACACCTTATTAACGTAAACATTGCGGGATAATTCATACTTTTGAACATCTAGGAAGCTGACATTTGTTTTAAAACAAACAGCTTTTCTAATAATTACTTAAAAAACTATTTTGTCACACTCAAAGAACAAAACAATCCCAGCTCTGATTTTTCTACTTGGCGCATTTGTAATCTGTCACTTTATAATTGATAATTAGATGAGCTACACCAGAAACAGATACGCAGCATTTCATCTCTCATAATGTCACACAAAAATAAAAAGCAGAGAGTTGTCATATGGCAGGAGACAGCTCTGCTATTTAAAACCTGATGCTTGTCACATTTGACGAGTGCCAACAGCAGCTAAAAAAAATGAATGATGTTGGCGATTTCCACAGCTACCAAAACTCGTTCCCTTTTTTTGGCAGCTCTGGAAAGGAATGTGACCTATCTAAAATTGGGCCCTGGAGGGTCATGCTGCGTTCCCAGGGCAAAGCCATGGGGTTTGGGGCAGGGAGGTACGTACGCTGCTCGCAGGTCTCCCCCAGCCAGCCCGGGAGGCAGCGGCACGTGCCCAGGACGTGGTCACAGCCAGCAGCATTCTTGCACTTGCACACCTGGTGGCAGTCAAGCCCAAAGAATCCGTCTGGACAAGCTGCAAACACAAAACATTCATTTTTAGCACAGTTCTTTGGTTTTTCTGTATAAACTCCAGCTCGTCTTTACACAGATGCTTAAGAACCCAAGTTGCTTCAAGGACTAAGCCTGCATGATGCTGCTACGTGTACCTCAGAAAAACATGACCCTTTTTACACAAGCAACTGATTTCTGCACAGTAAAACACGGCTGAGAGTATTGAAAAGCCAGAAAACAAGCGAGAGGATGGAGCTGGGTTCACACAAGCTGGTATTTGTGCTTCTGTAAGCAAGAGAGGAAAAAGGAAATAATTCAACACAGTGAAAGACTCCAGGGCTGCCCTTGCTGATCTCTCTTCCTTGGAAATGCAAAACTTCTGCTCTCATTTACTGTCCTGACACTTTTCTAAAGATTTTTTAACAATGAACACAAGCCACAGTGGTGTAGTTCAGTGCTGAAATAAAAAAAGTGGTAAAGTGAATGACTAGAGAAAATCAAGAGAAATTCAATGTGGCAAAGCAACTCCAGGGAGCCAAAGGAGCTCTGTACCTACATCTGGGAGACAACAGGAAGAGCAGCACCACGGAGTCAATTTATATCTTCACCAGTATTGACAACAGTGAAAATAAGTATTGGTGCTTATCAGGGGGTCACATCATACCAAAATGTTGCATTACATCAATGCTAAGGCTGCTATGCAGAGTTAAAAAAAACAAAACTAGATATGTTGTCTGTGTAGCCTTAATTTAACATCTCCACATATATATGTGTGTGTTTATCTTATGTAAGTACCTGCATAATTATGTTATGCTAAGTGATAATAAATCTGAGATACACAGTTTTGTATCTCAGAACTGCTAAATCAGTCTCAGGAATTATGCTGCTCATGAGATAAGCATAAAATAAATCATTCAATAAAACCTCTTTGTTCTCCTTATTCAATATAAACTTATATTTAAAACCCAATCCTGACCCTCCTACCATGAAATCAGAACAACTGGATCCCAATAGAGTCTTATGATGATTATCATCATACACACCAAAAAATAACCCTCCACACTAATCTCACAGCTCTCTACCATGTCACAATAACACTGGTATCATCACAGAATGGTTTAGGTTGGAAAGAGCCTTAAAGATCATCTTGTTCCAACCCCCATGCCATGGGCAGGAACAATTTCCACTAGACCAGGTTGCTCAAAGCCCCATCCAACCTGGGCTTGAACATTTTCCGACACTTATCCATGTGCATCTTTTAGTCTTGGACTCTTCTGTCCTTTTCTTGCCCTGTGTCTTCTTCATGCCCAGGCTTTTTATCTCAGTCTGCTCACACTGCCTCTTGCACAGGTGGAAATTCAGCTCTCCAGCAGCAAGCTGCCTGCTTTGGCTACAGGCTGGGGGAATTCCACACCCACAGCTACAGGCAAACCTGACCTTCACCAGTGACGGTGGCAGAGGAACACGCTGAACGCCTGCTCTGCCTCCTCTACCCTCAGAGCTCCTGCTTAGTCTGTGACTACAAACAATTGTTTCATCTACTCAAAATCAAAAGGCTGCTCTTCCCTTTGTCCTGTGCAGAAAGTTTTCAGGCTTCCTGCCCTTCCAAATTTGTGCTGCCCCAGAAAAGCAGAAAGGAGCTTCATAGTGGTGTAACACGGTAACACATCCATCAGGCTCTGCTCAAAGCTCACCAGAGAGAGCTGTTGGCAAGCTGTAAGGAACACCACCAGTGTGTGGTTTAATCTTTCTGTCTGTGCTGTGCCTCAGCAGACAAGGACAGGCTTCTCCTGCTGAACCCTCCGTGACTTCAAAGGCTGACAAAGTTCTTTGTTTAACGCAGGGAATACACAGCCTTGTCAGCTATTCCTTGACATGCACAGTATTTATTTTCTCTTTTTATCTTATTAAAACAGCAATCTTGCTGGGCTATGACAGTGATTAACTGCTGAAATCTCAAGGGAGGAGTCCAGTCTGTCCATCCTGTGGCAGTGCTGATCAGCAGCTGCGATGCAAAAGCCAAGAGCTGTGCCCCACAAGGGTGACATGTTGCTGTTATTAATGCATCAACTAATACATATACTGCAGGAATGGCCCAGGACTCCTGCTGACTCCATTTAATGGACTAATTGTCTGGCATTTGGGGATATTCAGACAGATGAACCAGTGAACTGGATAATTCTTGTGCTGGCCTGATCCCACCACTGGACACAGCCTTGGGTCATACAGCACATACCAGGGAGCAGCAGGGAACGGAATTAAACTAAATTACAGTGAGGTGAAGGCACCCCCAGCCTTCAAAGCAGGAGCAGCAGATGCTCAGCACTTCACAGAATTAAATCAATTATAACAATTGCCTCCCCAAACAGGAGCAGCCCTGGTTCAGGGCAGGGTGACTCTGCCCTCCTGGCACATTTTTGGCAGAGCTGTGAGTGTGGCTGGTGAACTCAGGCACACCTGGACTCCTCTGGGTTTGCTGGCTGGGCAGCTGGGCTGGCTGACATCAGGAGCCCATGGCTCAGCCTTCCTGCATGTCACATGTTTACAATTAATTGAAGCAAGAATTGATATATTCATCTATTTATCACAATAAAGATTGGGTTTAGGGTTGGGATTTTTTAGTTTGATAATTTTTTTGCCTTGCCTGTTTAGTTGTAAGTGCATTAAAACCAAAGCCCTCCAGAAGTGGGTGAATACAGAAGTGCTTTTTCTGGAGAAGATGCTACTTAGGTTATCTGTGCCTGAACAGGAGAGAGAAAGGACTTGACAAAGCCACCTTTGCACAGTCCAGGAATGTGGCAGCACTAATTGCTGCTTCAACAGCCAAAACTCCCCATGAGCCTCTAGTACCTTCTCCCCAAGCACGTAACAATTCTCCACTCAGATAAGGAAGATATCTAGTGGCACTGCTAGCAGCATCTACCAAAAATGCTTCACTTTCCTTTGGTAATGCAAGACCTTGTGAAGAAACACATTATTTCATCAGTGTTCTTTTTGTATCACTTGCTGCTTTCAAGAAAATTCAAAGGAAGCCTTTCCTAGACTGTTCCTACAGAGAGAAAACATTTCTTTGTAGATTATTTTGTTTTCAGCCTTATTTGCAAATGTTACCTATTTTGCAACTGAAACAGTTCTGCTCATTTTGCAGCTCCTTTGAAATAGATTTGAAAAGATTCACAAGGTTCATTTTCACAAAGGATTGAGTAGAGCTGAAAGATGGAGCAGGCATGTACCACTTTCAGAAATGTCTAATTTTCTTTCAGGAAGTGTCTTGGTAGCTTTATTCTCCCCCATCATTATTATATGTGAGCACAGCACTACTGCAGAGGCAGCAGCACCACTGAATGACACCAGATGAAGAGCAGCTCATCAAAGGTGGCTCAGGGCACAGCTGAACTGAGATGCTGGTGGACAGACAAAAGTACTTTGAAGAGCGTGAGGCCTTCTGGCATCTCCCTGTGGCTGAGGGCACAGAAGTTCAGTCAACTCCCAAATAATTCACAGCAAGGTCCCATGAAACAGCAGCCTGGAGCAAAAGTATCTCCTGCTAGAGGTGAGCTTGGAAACTCTCCTGCTGGCAGGTGATGGTGATGGTGTGTGCCTGGCTGTTATCTGCATTGCTGACAGGTCATAAATGTAGGCTGAGACTTAGCAAGGACTAAAATTACATTCAAAATTCTAATAAATAAGAGATTACAGGAATTTGTGTCAAATAAAGAACATGGAAATGGCCACTGAAGTGATGTTTTGCAACAGGGACTGGCAGGTAAACCTATGAAGACTTACTTCATACCAAAGGTTGTAAATTAGTTAGAAGGAATAGCAGTTCTTTGTTCCCACCTGAAGAAATGAAAACCAATTCCAGAAAAACTAAAGGCAAATTTTGGGACTTCTGAAGTTTCACCCTGAACCTCAATCCTTTGCTGGCACAAACAAAATACCAGAAGCAACAACTGCAGGTTCAAACACCCTCACTGTGCAGGGGCAATATTAATTATTAATATTAATCAATACTAGATTTTGTAGGGGACTGTGCTCTCCCAGGATGTTGAACTTGGACGGCTGCTAAAGTCTGAGTCTCAACATTTCTGTGAGGATGGAAAAGTCCTTCCCAGGCACTGGATGAGGCACCAGCAGGACGTGAAAAGTCCAAGGCAACTCCAGGGTCTCAATCCCTCCATTTGTGCCTGCGGGGCAGAGAGCCCGGCCAGCGGGGGTGGATTGCCAAGGGGACAGCAAAAAGCACATCCCTGCCAGAAGGAAACCCTGCCAGTCTCCCCAGCACTGGGAACAGAAGTGCTGCAGCTCCTCAGAGAAAAGGTGCCAAGAAGGTTCCACCAAGGGCAAACCACCCACACATTTTCCTCCCTCGTCGTCTCTCGGAAGCAGCCAAACTGTTCTGGCTGAAATGTTCTGTGTTAAAAGGTAACTCAGGTCAGCCCAGAACAGAGAGAAAACACAAAGAAAGCAGCGTTTTACAAGTGGTAAGTACTAGATTCCACTCTCCCCTCCACAATCTTCTTTCAGGAATTAAAAAAGATAAAAATGTCCAGCATGACTGATTTGGAAGCCGAGAGTTGTATTTTTTTTTTCCAATAGATGTCACCCAGGCTTTTCCATATTCCTCACACCTACTTTGGCACAGGATATTTATCCTCTTTGTCCCCATTATGATTCCTGCTGGAATGAACAGATCTACACGACAACACAGATAACTGCTTTGTTTTTCCCAATAATAAACAACAATTTTTTAAAAAATAGGCTTAGGAAAGCAGAGCTCAACTAAATCTCATTAAAAATGGACGTAGTGGAGCTTTCATAAATTGCAAGGCACGGTTTGCAGCAGAACCTTGGAAAGAATATTTATTTTGTATAATAGTGCTTGGGAAGAACGAGAGGGAAACTACAAGCAGTGTCTGAACCCAAGGCAGTGGGTGCTTTGCTCCATTGCTGGCCAGGCTGTGGAGCATCTCCCTTCCCATGAGAGGGCAGCAGCTCCCTGCGAGTGCTGCCACTTCCCTCCACTGGGGCGCTAAAGCAAACTGGCTGATAGAGCTGCTTTCTAAGCAAAATAATTGTGGTTTAAGGATCATAATTTGTACAATCTTCAATTCTTTACACTTAAAGAAGTTTCAGGGTGCCTGACTGACTATATGTTGTTTCTGTTGTATGTTTTAAGATCTCCAAAATGATGCAGCTCGACAGCAACCTCCTTTGATGATGCCATGGACTGACTCCCAATAATGCACTAAGGAATCCAGCTCAACACTTTACCAAATGACTAGGTGATAGAAGATGGTCTGTTGGATTTGTTAAAGTTTGAAAGTGTATCTGTTGTTACAAAGTCCCACTGGGATGATGCACATATCCATGTTTTTCTTTAAATCATTTCAAGCAGGCACTAGAAACAGGCAAGTGTAAGGCTGAGCAAGCACCTTCCTGCTCAGTGCTCAAATAGGAGGACTCTGCTTGAAAAGAGTCTTCTTAGAGATGTGATATAGCCAGAGCCTCAATCTATCTTCAACCATGTTAAAACACATGCCCACCACCAGACATTCCACCAGGATGGAAGCTCACATTTCGGTATCAGTTTCCAAGTAAGTTCAATGTTTTATTAATCTGACACTGTAAATTTTAAAATCTGAATAAACCCCCCCCCCACTCTGCATAAATCCCAAAAGGGATCAGAGAGAGCAGCAGTACCTCTTTCACAGAAGGTTCCTGTCCAGCCCGCCGTGCAAGCGCAGGCTCCGCTGACGTGGTCGCAGGCGGCTCCGTTCTGGCACTGGCAGCTGTACCCACAGCCCGGGCCAAAGCTCCCCTCGGGGCACCCTGCAGCACAGCAACCACAGCCACACCACGGGTTAGTGCTGGAGCACAGCAGGCATCAACAGGGACATTTTAGAGACATGGCAAATCTTACTGATTGCAAAAGAAGAACCAAGGCGTAATGGTAATGGCTTAAGAGTGGATTGGGTGTTCTCCTTGGGGTCCAGATAAGTTGGGTTGGTTTTAGGATCTAATTTAGGAAAACACCACAGTGTTGAAAGACTAAATTCTGCACAGAAAATTAATATCTTCTAGTTACAAAGCCTGAGACTTCACAGGGTCTGCCTGATGACACTTTGCCCCCTGGTCTGAAATTGCTTATGTGCATATCTCCTCTGGGTCTTCATCAGCTGGGAGGGGAGAAGCAACTCTGTTTTACCACAAATCCTCTTTCCCCAGAAAGCTGGAGAAATTAGGAAATGTGGTGGTTTCCTTCAGAAAGCTCCAAAATGAACACTGCACTCTTTACTTTTGTGCTCTGCCTTGAAAAATTCAAGTGAAAACATTACATCTGGGAGACAGATTAACAATTACATTTCCACAGCAGTTAATGGAAGGAGTTATAAAAGATTTGCATAGTACTTACTATTGGAAGAAAGAAAACAACATTTGAGAAAGAAAATAATTTCTTCCAGGATTATAGGAAAATCAATTAAGAACAGGGCCAGTTGCCTAATAGACATTAGATATTTTGGACAGGCTGAAACACAGAGATATACTTGGCTAAACACAGTATTACAGTGCCTCCACTCATTTTGGAAGGTCTTGTGAGCATCCCTTTAAATGAGTTCTGTAGATTATTGCCAGGTCTCTTCTAGAAGCCTATGATTTTAGTGTTTACATCAACAAAGAGATTTGCAGGCAATCTGAAAAGAGCCACAGAGAACAGAAAACAATGAGGGTTCTCAAAGACAATTCTAGGTCTGGAATAAAGGGGTGGCTTTGGTGTTGCCCATTTGGCACCAGGGTGGGCAGTGATCAGAGATGGTGTGAATTTGGGTGCTCCTGCTAATTGGAGCCAACCCCAGTGCCTCTTATAGAGAAGTTGGGATAGGGGACAAGAGAATAGCAAGGTACCTTGAGCATCTATTTGCTTTCAAATAGTCGAAAAATGAGACCTTGTTTAAACGTGAATATGATTGAATGCATTTTTTGCACTTACAGGTGAAATTCAGTCCTTCCATTTGCATTCCCTCCTGCTCCCAAAGCTGCAGATCACTGTGCACCCTGCCTCCCACACTAGTCTAACAAATAAACACACAGAAGTGCACCTGTGCCTGAAAAGCTGGATCCTTCTCAGTGTTCTCATTTAATTTGAAACTTCAGGAGAATCTGTGCAAGGGAAATCACACTGCAGAGCTGCCATAGGTGTGGGGCTCCCAGCAGAGCTCCCTTCAAAGTGACAGCCTTTAGCCTGGAGCTGAGGCTTGCAAGGTGATGGCAAGGGGTCAGAACACTTCACAAGTGATTTCACAGTCCACATTCCAGGGAATCTGCCCCTGCCCGAGCAGGCACAGGCTGCTGTGATGCATGTGGAGATCCACACACCCCTCCAGAGAAGCTGCTCCTGCCAAGGAAGGAGCCCAGCCTGCAGGGAGAGGCTGGGGATGCCTCGGGAGCAGAGGAGCTTTTCCCGCACACAGATCTCACCTCCAAGGCAGCAGAAAATGTTTAGGGAATAATTATGGCTTTCAGAATCTTGCATACGCACATATATATCTCTATATATGCATTTTTAAATATATATTTATACACACACACACATAAAGTGGGGGTAAAAAGCAGACTGAATGAAACAAAAAAAAACCTAGACAGAAGTTCAGGGACTGCCAGATATTTCATCAGTGGTGATGGCTTCGCTGATTGCTTTGCCAGCCAAGATTAGAACCAGCTATTTGGCTACTCTCTGTCTGCAGAGCTGCTATTTTGAGACAGATCAAGAGCGAAAGAGAAGTGGAGCTGGCAGCTCTTTCCCTGGGAGCTGGTCTTCCCAACACACTGCCCTTCCACTCCCTCTGTGCCAACAGCAACAAGGGCTGAAAGATCAACTTTCCAGGCTTTTTGTCTTAGGTCACAGTTGCAGATTAATTGTTTTGACATTTCTGTGTGACACCAGCAGTTAATCCTGCCTACACTACTGAGACTCTGGTAGCTACATCTGTGCTACTGTAAGATTGTTAAACTAATAGATAAAATGTTTATTTTATTTAACAACATCAATATAATCAATAACAATAATAGCAGCTCAACTATGCAACTTACAGCCACGAGATGAAGTGGATTCCAAATGCTTGCATGGAATGAAAAAGAAAATAGGCACATTAAAAAAAATCAAGTTGTATTAAACACAGAAATATTGCTTCTGACTCAAGAAGCTCCTAAATGACAAAGTGATGAAACCTGGGGAGACCTACCAGGAATTATCTATAACCCTGGTTTTATAGGCTTAAGGCCTCTGTCATTGACCCCTGGTAGCAGTGAACATGAAAGTCATGGGCCTCTGGTAAGACCATTGAGCATTTTTGTCGTTAATAAACACATGACCCTAAAACTTCCTTATTCTTCCTCTGTTATGTACATACAAAGCAATTCTATATGCCTGACCTTAAGAAGGGATTTACGAAGGAACAGTGCAGCCCTAAAACTGAATAAATAAAACCAACAGAGAAACTCTTGTGCCACAAACCAAAGACACCTCACACGAGGTCTTCACATCAAAAACAGCCACAAGCCTGAAAGTTGTGTTTTCTGGAATTCAGATCAGGGAAAAGCATCTGCCCCCAGTGAAACCCGAGAAGGCTGAGACAGGCTGGGCAGCCCAGGGGCAGCACAGCCTGGAGGCCCTTCCTGCAGGGAATTACCAGGGAAACACCAGCTGTTGAACTCACTTAGCAAAAATCAGCAGAACCAGGACAGTTAACGGGTAACAGCAAACAGTTCTGGGAGCACCTCCATAATTTCCTCAAAATACTGGAAATGCAACACGGATACAGAGAAATCACACAATGTTTGCTAAAGCACCTTATCGCTTTCATTCTAAAAACCACACAGCACTGACACGATTATGACAATGCACTGCAGCATCTGCTTTCTGTTGTGAAAGGATAAAGATGAAAGTGCCAATTAGGGCAACAAACACCTGGTTTTGGAGTCGGGAATCTGTTTCATGTCCACTCTGCGATAGCTGGAAGAGGTGCCTTGCTGAGACATCTCTGCAAAACAACTTTTCTCAGATCTTATACTGAATAGAAATAAAAGCCTTTCTTTGCTGTGGTCTCTCTCAATTCTTTAGACAGCCCCAGGAGTCATGGAAAGCCATCTCAATGGCTCTACGTGCTCCCAGCTGGTTGGATTTTTAAAATATATATATTGGGGGAAATTTCAGGTTTTCCCAGTGTTTTCTTCAGTACAGACCTTGAGAAGTCAGGTCCAAAACTTACTGCTGTCAACACTGGCTATTAATTTAAAAGATTTTATGTGTTTAAAACCCAGTTTAGAAAGAGGTTTTTATTCTTCTTATTATTGACTTTTTGCAAGAGGCATCACAAGGAATCAAGCAGAATAGATGTGTCACAGGAAAAGGGAGGAATCAAGCAGGATGGCTTCACATTTATATGGTGCCATCCAAAAAGGGCAAATCTACTCTCTGACACAGCCACCAATATGGAGAGTGATGCTAAAGTCAACAGAAGGATGCTCTGCTCTTCCAGAGAACAGAATTTCTCACAGCACTTATATTCCCAAGTTAAAAAGTGACCTTTAGACACACGACTCTACACACCACTCACTTGTTGAATAAATCTCCCCCAAATGAAATGAAAAATGGAGAATTAATCGCAAAAGTAATCTGTGCTGAAAATGAAAAACAAAACTGTCTGTCAGTCAAAAAGCTGACGGGACAGATGGTATTGGGCAAAGGGACCCATAGTGTTGAAATAAGAGCTTATATCAATACTTTGCGCTTCATCAGCCATCTATTTCAATGCTTTGAACCTGGATAATTAAGGATTATAACCACCCAGGCTGTGCAAACCCACAAACACACAATTTCAGAAGCAATAAGATTAACAAAACTGTATCAAAAAGCTGTAACAAACTAAGAACAAACAGAGCTGGTTCCTCCAGGTGCAGTTGAGTCCCTCCCTGGGAGACACCGCGTGTCCTGACTTACGGTGTTTGCAGTCGTGGCCAGTCCAGCCCGGGGGACACGAGCACTCTCCAGTGACGTGGTGACACTGAGCACTGCTGTCACAGCTGCAGAGCAACAGGCACTGTGGTCCATAGGAGCCCTCGGGGCAGGCTGAGAACAGATGGACACACTGTGATTTCACCTAGGTCATAACTCAGGCACAGACTGATCTTTCCAAATGGACAGCAATGTCTCAACCCCAACCCCTGCTTGAGCTGAATCCAGAAATCAAAATGGCAAGATGAAAGAAGCATCTGTAATTTGTACCCTGGGTGTCTGAGGCTGAGCCCTGTAACTCAGGAACAGCTTGAGTGACTTTTGGGTACTTCTGTGCATCAGTCTTGCTCAGAGAAGGAAAAGGTGCTGAGCAAACCTTGCTCGAAAGTCATTTTGTGACTAACAAGGATTAAAAACATGCCACAGCTGGGGGCTGGCACAAAGCAGGGCTGTCCCTGAGAACCTGTCTGTGCAGCACAGCAGCCACACTCGAGCAACCTTTTAACACCCAGATAAGCAGCACAGACCAGTTGCATGAGTATATTCCCGTGGTCTCTGGCTGCAGGGGTAGAACTGATGCTAATCCTTCATCCTCACTATTATTTAATCCTAAATTATACGCATCAAGGAGTGTTGCTGCAAACATAACCCAAGGTGATGCCATACAGGCCAGCTGGTCAGCACCTCTTGCCAGACAGCCAGGATTACAATGCAAGTGTTGTGGCTATTAATTTCTGTGGCTACTGTATTTCTAAGTGCAGTTTTCCATAAATTAGTTATAATGACAACATCCATTTGGTCATCTGCATTTATCTGCAATTTCTCTCCCATAAATAATGTCAACCCAGGGAACTCCTGAAGCTGAAGGGCACTTTATTTTGGATCACTGCACCTCCTCTCACAAAGCAGCAAAAAGGTAGAAATCATGAACTGAATTTTCAATCTGACTTTCTTTTCCTGGGGAAGGCTGATGCAAGGACTTACTGTCAGAGCAGGATGCCCCAGTGTAGCCTGGGGGACAGTCACAGGCTCCAGTTTCTCTGTTGCACTCTCCCCCGTTGGCACAGGGCTGGCAGGAGGACTGGCAGTCTGGTCCCCACCAGCCAGCTGGGCAATCTAGGGAAAAAAACCACATGAGATGTCCCCAGTGCCATTTGCACTTCCAATACTGTTATAGATTTCTGCTGTTACCTTGAAGAATTTAAAAATAATACTAAAACTGAGCTGGATTGTTACATTCTCTCTACAGAGTGACAGCCCTGTCACAGCAAACTGCAGCACGTGAGGACACAGCTGAAGAGAGACACAAAGGCTCTCTCCCAACTTCCATCACAGTGTGTCTGTTTTTTGCTTTGATTTCTGATACAGTAATGTCAGGAGTATTTCTGAAAAATTAATTCATGCACTCAGCAAAGGGAATCTCCAGAGGGTGGTAACCTGCAGGAGGGGAGCGCTGCTGTTGTGTTTTTGCTGGGCTGAGTGGGGGTCAGGATGGTCACACAGCCCAGAAGGACTGGATGTGAGGTGGAGTCCAGGTCTCCAAGCAGCTCCTCCTCCTTCCTGCTCTGTGGAGTGCTGAGCCACAACCTGGGTCCAGCAGGGCAGATGCTCCTCAGGGATGTGACAGCCAGAGCTTTGCAAGTGGTCAAGAGGCATCCCATGTCTCCTTACTAGTTCAGTGTCACTGACATTTTATGTCCTTTTACTAAGTTACCCACAATAATACTCTCCTTTTTAATTACTTCCTCCATTGCAGGTCTTTCATGTGCTGATTCCACAATAGCTGTTTTTGGCCAAGGCCCCTCAACAGCCCCTGAGACACCCTTTGTGCATCTGGCAGCACCATCCCCAGGTCTGCCCTGCACCAACATCTCTGCCCAGCCTGTAGGAACTCAGCCCAGCACAAAAATCACTGTTGTTGACTGGAGCAGAGAGATGGGACAGGGTAACTGAGCCACACCCCTCCTTCCCAAGCAATCCCACAGGGTGGATGTCACCTGTTCCCTTTGCCCATCGTGCAAGTGAAGCACATTGCACTGCAGCAGTTTTGGGGGAGACAGAGTAATTCCACCTCTAACCACATCTTCCAAAGCAAGCCACTCACTGCCCTGGTCCAACACACCTTGCTCACATGTAGCACCAGTCCTGCCAGCTGGACAAACACACTGCCCTGTCTTCGGGTCACACGGTGCTCCCCCACAGCTGCACCTCTGTCTGCAGCTCACCCCAAAGCTCCCAGGCTGACAAGCTGGACAAAAGAAACCCAAAGACCTGGTTAGGAAGCACTTTGAAGACATCAGGAGGCACCACCACCAATTTTAAACTGAGCTGTGCTGGTAAGAGTGATCAATATTAGCATTAGCGTCACAGCAACTGGTGGCCTGAAATTAAGTGAAAGAGAGCTCTGGAAAAATCTGTGCCTGAAGCTTGAAAAGCAACTGTAGTTACCTGGACAACTGTTAGTTTTAGTAACTGGCCTCAGCCTTGTGCCTCGACCTTTGCAAGCAGACACAGCATCTGCCAGGCTCCAAATACCAGTTTGGTTTCAGGGGGGAAATGCCAGCTCGTATCAACAACAAAACGTGCCCTTTTATTTGCAACTTCTATGTCTGAACAGAAGTTTCCTGAATAAGCTTTCCCATCCAAAGTGCATCTCCCAGGGAAACATGCAGAGAGTACCTACATAAATGGCATTTGTCTCCATGAAAGCCAGGTGGGCACGGATGTTTGCAGACTCCTGTCTCAGGATCACACAAAATATCAGGAGGACAGTTGCACCTCAGCTTGCAACCAGCCCCATAAAAGCCAGGTGTGCACTCTGGAATTGGAGGTAGACACAGAACATGTATTAAAAAAAAGGAAGATTTAAGAAAACTGAACCAAAAATCAGAAAATAATTTGGCAGAAATTTGCAGAAAATAGAATGTATGTTTTGGTGGTGGTGATAACAAAGTGTAAATACTTAATAACACTTGCACAGACTTTTCAAAGAGGTTACTGCTTAGATACAAGCCAGAAACAGAGTGGCAGAATACTTAAGGATATATTCAATTATAGCCATTATAGAATTCTTATTTATATGTCTGTACATTCTGCTGCTCTCTGCCTTGGTGCAAAGCCAGAACTGAGCCTATCACCAAGAATGCTAAAAATATTAAATTATTGTCACTATTGTTCTCCACCAAACCCCCAGACCTAGTGCCATAAATCTGACACATTCCTGCCTGCCCAGAGAAGACTCTGAAGGGAGAATCTCTATTGCATTACTCCACTGCTGGCTGCAAAGGGCTACTGAGACATGCAAACATGAATGTGGAATACAATTCTCTTTGAACCAACCCCCAAAAACTACAAAGAATAAGTTGAATTCAAAGGGCTGCAAATCTAAAGGAAAAGCAGCATTACCAAACCCATTTACAGATCACTCTGCTGCCATAAAACATGGACTCTGCCTCTCCTTTACTGCCTGTGTGGAAAAAGCAAAGAACAAAAATGAAAACTCCCACAATCTTCATTATTTGGGGCTGCATTAGAATTTGGGTTCTGGATTTCTGTTGCCGTTTGATCAGGCTAAAACTCCTGCATTCTTAAACTGCATTCCCTTTGATGTGCCTGCATCCCTGTGCCAGCAGGGCTGAAAACCCCACACTGAACAATCAGTAGAACATGAATATATCAGCAGCAGCAGCCAAATAAAGCAGATGGGTGGAAGAATGACAAATTACTAGGACAAAGGAATAGGCAGATCTGGAGAATGTGGCTTTCCAGGGTACCTTTGTGACACTTTTTGCCGTGATAGCCAGGCTTGCAGGCGCAGGAGCCGTTCCTGGGGTTGCACTCCAGCGTGTGCTCCTTCACACACTGACACTCCTCCGAGCAGCCCGCTCCGAAGGCCCACCTGGGACAGGCTGCAGGGAGATGGAGAGGAGTCATTAGCTCTGGATTGATGCAGGAGTTGCCTGAAGTTGCACACTGCTGCAGAATGCAACTGCTGCAAGAAGCAAAAGGTTCCTTTAGCTCCCAGCAAACACAGCCCCATTCCTGTGGCACCGCCTGCTCGTGGGTGGGTGGGTGGGTAAAAGAGACTTTACATGATTCCCGTGTTAAGTAATTCATTTCGTGTCAAGCAATAAGTGAATGCAAGAACCAGAAATGTCTCAAAGCAAACTTAACTAAGTTCCTGAATGAAAGCATACTTGGATGTGCTCCAAGCCAAAAGCTTTCATTAAAAAAACAAACAAAATAAAACTGCACACAAAAGATTTTCAGTCTTGCACAGATTTCACAAACAAAACCTGTAGGTACAAAGAAACTTCATCATCTATTTTGCAATGGTTTTAAGTCTTCTTTTTTTCCCATATAGCATTTTGCCCTCATCCTGCCCCTGCTCCTCAGTGCCCTCTCCAACCACACTGGCAGCCACTAACCAGCTCCAACCAGACTCTATCCTCAGCAATAACCCAAATGTTAACCTGCCCACGCCAACCCAACCCTACCCATAGTTCTCACCTTTGTGAGTCAGGAGATCTCAGTCCTTATGGCAAAGAGTAGAGGAAAAGATTAATGAAGTTTTTAGGGCTTCCTGGCATACATCAAAAGTCCTGTCCTCCTGCTACTCCCAGCCCGTTACAGAACACAAAGCCTTGCTCATTTTTATCATAGAATCACAAAATGGTTTGGGTTGGAAGGGACCACAAAGACCATCCATTTCTACCCCCTGCCATGGGCAGGGACACCTTCCACTAGCCCAGCTTGTTCCAACCTGGCCTTGGACACCCACAGAGATGGGGCAGCTACAGCTTCTCTGGGCAACCTGTGTCAGGGCCTGCCCATCCCTATAAGTAAAGAATTTACTCTTAATGTCTAATGTAAATCTGCCCTCCCTCAGCTGAAAGCCATTCCCCCTTGTCCTGTCACTTTTTGCCCGTGTAAAAAGTCACTCTCCTCCCTTTATACGATGGGGAATCTTCCAAGACTATTTTGCTGTGCATGCATTAAACATGATCTGAAGAATGCTGGGGACTTACTGAGGTGGCAGAAGCGCCCGTAGAGCCCGGGGTCACACAGGCAGGCTCCATAGAGCCTGTGGCAGTAGCCCTTGTTGGCACAGTTGCACGGCTTGTTGCAGTTCTTCCCAAAGAAACCTTTCGGGCAACCTTTGGGGTGCACAAACACAGCAGGGAATCAGCTGCCAAGGGTTAAAACCCCAGCTCCAAATCAGTTTCCTTTTAGCTGGGGCTACAGAAAGCCCAGGCTGGCTGGTGGCTGACCTGGGGCTCCCCAGCCACTCGCTTTTTCTCATGTTTTGCTCATTACTTAAAGAAAGAGAGAAGGGGGAAGAGGTGGAGAGGCTCCAGGTGCAGACGGAGCCGTACCGTCCTCGCAGAGCCGGCCGTGCACTCCGGGTGGGCAGTGGCACTGCCCCGTGCCAGGGTCACAGGAGCCTCCGTTGTGGCACTTGCAGACACCAGCACAGCCTCTGCCGTAGCTCCCGGGGGAACAAGCTGTGGAGAGAGCAGGGGAGGTGAACAGAGCAAGAAATCCTTCCCTGCTGCTATAAAGGAAGCAAAGTAAGACTTTAGTCATGAAAACTGAGCAAGGAGAGAGTCCTTTCGGTCAAGCAGGCTCTAAAAAAAGTCATATTCTGTCTATATAAGACAATGCACATCCATCCGATATTTGCTAGAACATTTCAAAGGACACCTGAATTAACCAAGCTTTGTGTACCTGTACCTACATCAGGTATCCAACCTTCCCCTGCATGTGCTCCCCTCCCCACAGCTCAGAAAACATTGCCTGTCAAGTCCAAAGCTAAAAAAATCAGGGCACAGTTTTAAATATCTGGAGATAAAAATTTCAAACATTTTTTTTCCCCTTTCCCCAACGCTATTATGAAAACAATGCAGTGTTTTTCAAAGGCAGCTTCTGGAATTGCCCAGATGCTCGTGGCAGCAATGGGTGCCCAACAGCAACACAAACGGAGATGAAGCCTCGCTCCAGAGTTCACAGCCTGAGCGAATGCAGTCGCTGGAGTCATCTGACTTAACTGACATTTTGTCAATGCACATTATGAAAGTTGACATTTCACATCAATTTTCATTCGGCTTCTTTGGTGCATTATTAGAGAAATTTAGTTCCAGTCTTCTCAACTGTTTTAGGTTACCCCAAACCCATGCACTATGCTGTATATTAAAAAGGCAAGAGAAAAGAGTGAAAGGAATCACATATGACCAATTCATATAGATTGTATATTGTACTATCAGTGTCAGTGCCTATTACATTGGACTGAAGGTTTGGCTCAATAATACAGTCCTCTCAAAGTTCTTTAAATTCCAGAGGTGAATTCCACCAATGGATATCCACTGTAAATACACACACACACACACACAAAGTTATTATTTATGAAATTAACTGGAGAAGTTGGAGTCTCCCTTGAGATTTTTATAATATATCCTGAGCCAGCAGAGCACCAGGAATAGAAGAATATGCTAAGTTGATAATTTGATGTATTTGATAATTAATAACTTCGGAAGACAGCAAATCATCATTCTAATCCTCTCCATTCCTATTCTCTCAGCTGTCCCCAGTGTTTACACACCAAACCCACCATCAGTCTCCCAAAATAACTATGGGCAGACTGTTGGTTTCAATCACTTGCTGGGTTTTCTATATTTCTGTCCCTATGATGACACCTGATAAACAATCTTGATGGCAATTAACCTCAAGATTGCTGTCTGCTGATGTCAAGTAATAAATTTTCATCGACTCTTTGTCTCACTGGTGACAGCACAGACTTTCTGAGTATGATGGGTCATCATGTCAACACACCATGAAACAAAGGGACCCATCTCAAAAGCACAGGAAATCTGCTCTGACAAGCAACAGACAAGTTTTGCCAAAGTGCAGATGAAAAACAGGGAATCAAGAAATCACCACACTCTTTCCAGTTGGTTTTGACACATCCTTCTGAATCAGAAGGATCTTCTGCCAGGAAGCAGGAATGAGAAGAGTGGAAAGCTATTATAAAGGGCACTGACTTGGCAAGAGAATTCTGAAAAATACAATTTCCAATATGAAAAATTAACCATCCCAAGAAAATTATGCCAATAATAAAAAGAATGATAAGGGGGAAAATGGAAAAAAAGTGAAAAAAAGTAACGTCTTGGGATGCTACGATGGAAAAACTCTAGTTTGGTACAGGTGACAACCCAGATTGTCACACCAGGTGCTGGGACAGAGCTCTGGAAGTCAGCGAGGCAAGTTGTGGGATGCGGCACAGCCAGCAAACTTCAGCAGTTTTTAGGAGCAGAGTGAATAGGAATGAACAGCAACCAAATATTCAGGAGAGGTGTGACTCTGTCCTGCCCTGTCCTGCACTGGAGGGCAGGGCCCCACTGCTGGAGGGTTTGCATCCCTTCCAATTCTAGCTAACATGCCCCAATGCAACAAAATTTGGATGTGTTCCTTAGAGAGCTTCACAGATCAGAAGTACAACAGGGTACCCCTGTTTCCTACCCGCAGTGTCCCAGCAGGAGGACCAAGTCCCCACCCCTCAAGCCCTCCGTACTCACTCTCATTACAGAGGATTCCAGTCCAGCCAGGGGGGCAAACGCAGCCGCTGCGGTCGCTGTCACAGCCGCCCCCGTTCGCACAGTCCTCGCACCTCAGGCTGCACTCAGGGCCAAAAGTGTTACCAAGGCAAACTGAAGGGAAAACAATACAGAAGGCTTACTGAGCAGCCAGGCTAAAGGGTTCTACACAAGCTCTTACCTATCTTCAGGCTGCTAATGCCACTGACTTGGTCCAAAATGGAGATTCCTGAACTTTCTTCTTCGGATTTTTGACTCCTTGTGAAAGGGATGCTGGGAGTTTAGATGGAATTTACTCCCTTAAATGCCATAATTCCCCAGCAAAGAGCACTTCAAGCTACTTCTGAAAAGCAAATATTTTGCCTTCAGAAAAAGTGAATTTGCACCTTATGCTTGATAATATTGTATATAATTAAAAGTATTTGTTGGGAGAGATTCTCCTTCTCCCTTTGCTAGGCTATCCCTGTTGTTCTATTGCAGTAAAGTGGACTTAGTGCTATTTAAACGTAATTAATTGATACTTTTAAAAGCATTGTTTGAGAGTTATTCTGGGAAAACAAAGCAAAATACACATTTATCACGTCCTTTTATCTTCATGGATATGAAAAAAGGAGTTAGTTTATAAGGAAACCTTATACGAAAATGCATTTCCCCCTCTCCTTGCCCAGCCTGCTTTTCTCCTTTGCACCTTCATGTTCTCTTTGTGAGTTCTATTGAGAAAAACACAGAAAAAAAATGTTACTGTCTGATAAAATACCTCAGTGGCATTAAGTTCCCATCCACATGGTCAGTTTATTGCCTTTGAGGCTTTATGGTTGTGGCTGGAGGCTTTTTGGAAGGGGACTTTGAACAGCCCCTGAAAGTGAGCTGGCAGCTTATTACAGCCTCCAGTAAGTCACAGGCTGGTTGCTTTTCACCAGCAATTTTCTGTGCAGGGCCAGATTTCCTGCAGGTCTGAGCACCCAACTGTTTGCTCCCTTTTCTGCAGCTGAACAAATGCCCAAGCTTTCAGACATTCAGAATCCCAGTGCTCCCACTTGGATTGGGTTACCAACTCGTACGTCAGGAGAAGAATACACATTACCATTACAAACATCACGATTCCACATTAAAAAGTCATTCAAGCTGTAGAAAAGATTTAATTACTTGTACCAGCTTATTGATAAAACATGGTTTTTCTATAATATAGATAGCAGCTCAAAAATATGTCTGCAAGCATAAGCAATAAATTACTATTTGGGAGGTAAAATAACTTAGTAATCTATTTAAAGTTCTATTTCTCCATCACCTTTTCCTACAAATCTCCATGTGCTGCAAAGCCTCAGCCTTGGAAAAAGTGCAGCTGCTCAGCTATGACTGATAACACCCAAACTTCTGTGGCTAAATATAAATAAAACATGCAAAAAGCGGTCAATAAATATTTGATTGTGGTTTCTAGGCCTGATAATTTTGCCTGTGGTTATCTCATTTATCAGTTTCCCAATTGGTTACCGGTGTCGTTGAGTCCGGCTGGATGCTGTGTGATTTGGGGGGGTCTTAACAGTTTTGTTCATCAAAATAAGTTAATTTTTTATTAAACTCAAGACCAGCTCCTGATTTTTGCCTGTAGGGCACAGTCCTCAGATGAGTAATTAGAGCTTATATAAAAATCACAGGACACACAGAGGAAAAACGAGAAGTGTGACTCCTCCCTGGTGACCCACCAGTGCTCAGCACAAAGCAAACACAGGGTTTCACCTCACAACACTCTTTGAGGGATGACGTTTCCACTTTAAGGTGGAAAGACTGAAGTCGTGCAAAGTCCAGGTGGAGTTCAAAGCTGCTCTGCCCCCACTCCTGTGCCAGTGGGTACTCCTGAGCTGTTTGCCACCACTTGCCCTGCCTCAGCAATCCGTGGATGGGTCAGTGCTTTCCCTGGAGAACATTCCCAAAACACCAGGAGAAACCTGAATCTCCAGAGCATTGTTTTTCCAACACACAAAAATGCAAATATCTTAAGCAAATCTCCAGTGGTTATAAAGGAGGTTGTAAACAGGGACATGTGCTGTCCCCACATTCCCTTTCCTAGCTCTAGGAGAAAGGGGTCATTTCCCAAGGGGTTTTGTGCTCTGCAGTAATACACTCAATGCTCTGACCCTTGGGATGCAGAGATCTCTCTGGCTGTTGCCCCTGGGGCTCTGTGCAGACACCCTGTTTTTCAAGCAGCCTCTCATAATCCCTGCTTGCTACGCTGCTCATTTCTCTCTTGCCCCTCCTGCATCCCTCCCCATTGCAGCCAGGCAGCCTCCCAGTTCCTCAAACATGTCCCATTTGGGACAGGACATGTGGCAAAGCCTCATCCCTGCTGGCACGGGGACAGAAAGCAGGATTAACACTCATCCCTCCTCTGCTCCTCTTGACACCTCAAACCCAGCCAGCCCAGCACGACTCTGGCCCCAAATCCAGTTTCCCAGACCCTCCCCCCTGTTTGCTGTGATGGCTCAGAGCGATGCTGGGCACTCACCGACCCTGTGCACCAGGCTGAGCTCTCCTCGGGGGTCTTCATCATCCTCATACTGGGCACCGAGGGCGTAGTGCAGGAGCTGGGGGGGACCTCGGAACTGCAGCCCCGGCACGCCGGCGAACCCCACGGCCTCCTCTGCATCCACCTCCTCCCCACCTAGGGCTGACACAAACACACTCCATCAGTCTTCCTCCACAGCTCTTTCCTCTGATTTACATCTTTTTGTTATTATTATGATGCTGGTATGTTTTCCAGTGACACCCCTGTTTGCCCAGCAGTCACAGCCCAGTCATTTTCTCATCTGGACTTGCAAACAGTTTCTACTATCCCAAGAAAGAAGAGAAAAGGGGAAGAACCCCCCCCCCATCTTTCCATTTTCTTTCTTCTGAAAATGAACTCTGGTGCTGGTGAGTTAAAAAAAAAATTAAACGAGGAGATTAATTTTCCTCACTTGAAGTTTGAGATTATTTTTAGTTAATGAAGGTCATTACTCTAGCTCGTTTTGGAGATGACAAATAGAAAGTGAGGCTGGCTGTGCAATTTATTTTCAGAAACACTAAAATTTGAGCCTTAAAATGATGGGAAATAAGTTGGCTTTCTTTTTGGTGTTGGTTAAAGCATCAAACTCTGCCCAAGGTTTAGCAGGTGCTAAACTTGGTTATAAAACTGAGTTGCTCAGCTAAACTCTGTACTGGTTACACTGGCAGAAATCCAGTCACACCAGACTAATGGAAAACTTGTCATGGTTGATCAAAGAAGAATCTGATTACCTTTTTTTCCACAGGACGTTAAACTTCATCAAATAGTGCAAGAAAACTGTCAAAATAGTATTTATTTCAAAAACATGAGCTTTAGGTTTTCAAATATGTCCAGGGGATTTAAGTGTTCATCTCCCATTAGTCTTTGGCAAAACCAATTACTGGAGGATGAATTTGGATCCATGCATTGCACGTAGCTCTACCCTGGCCACGTTCAGAGATGGCTCAAGTTGGGCTCCAAAATCCCAGGATCTGTGAAAATCCCAGTTCCAAAATCACATTTTAAATACTTAATGGCCCTCAAGATACAAAAATAACTCACCGACACAGGCCCATCTGTTGTCACCGAGCCTGTAACCCTCCTTGCAGGCACATTCATACGACCCCAGAGAATTAACACAGAAATGGTCGCAGTTGCCATTCTCCACGCGACATTCATCCACATCTAGAAAATCCAGATATAAATGGTGATTAGGAGCAAATGCCTCTGCTTGGAGAGCACATGCTGTGCCTGGCTGCATCAGGCTAATTAGTCTGCACATAAGAAAATGTAATTTTCTTCCTACTTTGGGGCTCTCTGTTTCTCACCAGTATCGGAGATATGAAAGCATTTCAGGGCAATGCGAGCAGATTATTTCACTGATGTTTTTGTTTCGAGTGAAAACAGCTGCTTTAAGCTGTTAAGCTCAGTTGATCCTTCAGTTATTTTGAGGGCTCTTCTTTTGTAGGAGTCTTTAACACACATCAGTATACAGTGTCCATGGAGAGAGGAGGAAAAGTTTCTCTCTGCTGGCTCGTCTCCCATATCCCCTCTTTGCCATGATGGATGCTGGATTATTCCAGTATTCCAGCCTCACAAAGAGGAAATGACACTGTTGTAAAACCTTATCAGCAAGGCTGGCAGAGGGTCAGTGATTCTTTCATTAGGGCAATGCCCACAAAGCCCTACAATGGGCTTTGACTGCAATTCTTCTGCCCTCGGCTGTGCTTAGTTAGGTCGAACCTCTGGTATCAAAGGACTTTTGACAAGGGCATGGAATGATACAGGACAAGAGGGAATGACTTCAAACTAACAGAGGGCAGGACGAGATTGGATATTGGGAAGGATATAGGAATATTGGATATTGGATATAGGAAGAATTCCTAGTCTGTGAGGGTGGTGAGGCCCTGACCCAGGTTTCCCAGAGAAGCTGTGGATGTCTGGAACCGTTCAAGGCCAGGATGGACGGGGCTTGGAGCAACCCGGACTAGTGGAAGATGTCCCTGCCCATGGCAAGGGGGTGGGAATGAGATGATCTTTAAGGCCCCTTCAAACCCAAAGCATTCCATGCCCCAGTGCCTCACCATCACAGGCACAGCCGTCGGCGTTGAGCTGGAACCCTCCTTTGCAGGCACACTCGTAGCCCCCCGCGTAGTTGATGCAGAACTGGGAGCAGCAGGACTCTCCGGTCTCGCACTCGTCCACCTCTGCAAGGAAAGGGCTCCTCAAACACTGTTTGAATCCTCAATCCTGACAGCAGCTGTCTCCTACCTTCTCCCATAGCAGCCAACACCCTCCCTGTCCAGGGAGAGGCATCTTCTTCACAAGTCTTAGCTGTCACGAGGTGATTTAAAAACACCAGCAAGGTCTTGCTGGTGACCAGCAGCAGGACCCAAGGGAATGTCTGGAGCTGTGTCAGGGCAGGTTTAGGTTGGATATTAGGAAAAGGCTCTTCACCCAGAGGGTGGTTGGGCACTAGAACAGGCTCCCAGGGCAGTGGTCAGAGCACCAAGCCTGACAGTTCAAGAAATGTTTGGACAACACTCTTGGGCACAGGGTGGAATTTTCGGGGTGGTTCTGTGTAGGGACAGGAGTTGGACTTGACCCTTGTGGGTCCCTTCCAATCCAGGATACCTAATGATTCTATGAAAGCAGTGATTTAACAGTAAACTACGTTTAACCATTTGGACTCAGCCTTAATCAACACAAACTAACAGTGAAACAATGCTCTGATCCACCAAGGCATTCACTGGACATCAGCAGCCTGGTAGGTGCAATTGTAGTTTTTGACAACTAATTGCCTGCTGCCTTATCCTGCTCTGTGTCCATCCAGAAACTGGTATCATTGACAGGAGAACCAAGCTGTTATCTCTGTGCTGCAGGCTCCTGACTGCTGTCAGCCCATGCAGCTGCTGAGCAGGTCAGTGGCCATCCAAGGGCCACCTTGTCAATGCTGAATTTGCAAAATGCTTGTGAACATTGCCCAGCTGAGCAGCTGCAGATGGGAAAGGTCAGTGTCTCAATTAACCTTGGACGGAGCACCAACTTTATGAGGAAACACAGAGAGGAGAAAGAAAATGTAATTAATCAAGTGAGGTGAGGAGGTCAGTGTGAAAATGATTAATGCAGCTTATTTGAATGCAGGGTTTTCCCGAGGTGTCACAAGCTGAGCTCCCATGCAGTATGTCAGATGATGCTCTAGGGTCCAGCAACACCTCCTTGTTTGTGTAGGAATGCAAAATGTGCATCCAACAAAAAGGAGATTTTTGCAGTTAAGAGCAACTTTCCATGTCCTCAGCCTTGCCAAACCCTTCCTTTGTAGTCTCCCTTCCCTTGCTGTGTCTGGAGTAACAGCTTCCCTCTGAGATCCCCACCAGCATGTCACTGAGGTGGCATGTGGGCAGGAGGCTGCTGTGCCTCCTGTCAGCCATGCATAGACAAGACCGTGTAAGCCACCCACCCCTGTGAGGTTCTGGCTCCAAATCTGCCTCCCAGACCATTTTAGTTTTGCTTCTGGAGCTCCATCATCACCCACCCTTGCAGCCCTTGGCACTTCCCTCCTCCACTGCTCCTCCTCTCTCCTGCACTTGTCTTTTCTCCTTGCAAGACTCACTTTGTTTGTAATGCCTCTCACACTCACCAGTGCTCCCACTCTCCACCTCTCATCTCCTCATGTCTTACTACACTGCTTTGTGATGCCTGTTCCTTTCCCCATGCCCCTCTCTTCTTGGCTATTCTTAAAAACTTTAATGGCTTAGTGGCAGCAAGTTGAATCCAGAATGAGACAGAGTTTACATGGCAAAAGTCATAAACAAAACAAAAAAAAAGCCCAATAATCACATAGTAAAGTTGCTTAAAACATGAATGAATTTTTAAGCTCTTTTCTTGAAATAAACCCAAATCTAACTCTATTGCTTTCACTTCCCAAGTGAGCCTTCTCACAGCCAGAAGTGCCATCTCATCACTGAGTAAATCTGATGGAAACACAGCACATAACACAGAGTGAGGTTTGTACATGAAGCACTTCAGGGCTGCTCCCAGCCACAGCCACTGGCTGAGAGGGAAGGAGAATCAAGCCAGGCCAGCGATGCTTGGGCTGCACACAGTGAGATGCAGCCATGGCAAGTGGTGATGCACCACTGTCATCTTCCCTGTGGGAGGCAGAACTGCATCCCCTCATTAGTGAACAACCCCAGTGAACAGGCAGAGCAAGGCAAGCTGGAGCAGCGCTGAGGAAGCACCAGAGCTTGGCACTAATCAACACTTGGAGGAGAAGGGAAGGGATGGGAAGGCACTTCCTCAAGCCACAGCTCTCCTGCAGGTTCCCCTTGCCGAGCCCCCCGTGCCCTGCGCCCCGGTCCCTGCCTGGGTTACCTGTGCAGGTGTGCCCATCCATCCCGAGGCGATAGCCGTGGTGGCAGGAGCAGCGGGGCCCCGTGGCCGTGTGGGAGCAGCGGTGGGAGCAGCCCCCGTTGCTGCCCTGGCAGCTGTCGACGATCTCCATTTCGATGCCTTGCAGGGAAGGAAATCAAAAGGATGTTAAAAAGCAAGCCCAGGGGGGAAGTCACTGGAGAATCAGCCTTGTGTAAAACAGCAGGCATGAGCTGAGTGCTGCAGCAGGGAATATAAACTCAGCTCCCACACGAGCCCCAGCAGAGCACGCTCTGGAGTCACTGAGCTCCAGGTGTTTGTCTCCATGTGTCAAAACAGTGGATTCACTTGACTTCAGCAACGTGAAGCCAGCTCAGTGTTTCAGCAGCCTGCCTGCTACAAGAGCATTCACAGGTTTCCTCTGATTTATGCTTTGTTTGGACACAACCTTTGCCCCAAAGGAGGAAGAGAACCATCTGAGGAGCCCAGGTGGTCCATCTCAACCCAGCCTGCTTATGCTTCCCAAAGACCAGCTTCTGGATTTGTGTGGGAGTGGCAAAGACTTGGATTCTGAAACATCCACCAAACACAAAGGCATTAAAACTCCCACAGCTGAAGGAGACACTCAACCACAGTGCAAAACAATCTGCAGGTTTTAGCCCTTGGATGTCCCTTCCAGGGGCACGGGGCAGCTCCTCTGCTGAGACTGTGCCCTACAGCTAAGACAGGTTGGTCGGTACAATGCCACTGCCAGCCCCCTTTGCCCTGACAGAGTCCCCCACCCTCCTGCACTGCTGGACAGTCCTCACAACATCCTGGCCATATCCAGTGGGAACCCTCACAGAGAAGAGGGAACACCCAGCCACCTCGTTCCCACTCAGGTACTTCGTCAGATGATTTCTTCAGGATGAAAAGAAACTACAGGGTCAATTATAAAGTTTCTCTTGAAGGATTAGCTGGATTGCCTTGTTACAGAGCTGTTTTGAGAGAAATTAATTTCTCATGCTATGTGGGGGAACTGAGAAAAATCCACCCTAAAGGAGCCACCATACTTCCAGAAACACCCCAGCTCACAATGGTGGCCATCAGGTCTGGCACAGGATTTCCCCAGACACATCTGTGTCTGTGGGTCTGGTCCTACCCCTCTCTGTGCTCCCAGGGGGCAACCTGCTTGCCAACAAGAAATGCAAGTCTAGCTGGAAGAGGGTATAAATTAGGAGAATAAATATTGATGGCTGCATCTCACGCATAGCATGATTATTTGCACCAGGGATAAGAAATCCTGTCTCCTGTCCAGTGCGTTAAGCTGGGATTTAGGAAATGCAGCAATTAAATGCAGAATCTGACTTTACACACAATCTTCATCATTTACTTTGTCTCAGCTCTTCATCAGTAAAACTGGAATAACAGCTCTTCCCCAAGCCACTGGGGAAATGCAAGAATAAACAAAGATTGCAAATTGCTCAAACACTGGGATAATCCTGATCATAAATATATGCAGAATGTTTTTCCTTTTATTGTTTGCTCTGCAATATTGTACATGAGGCACAGAGAATCACCATCCCCTGAGATCTGCTGAACATCCAGAAAATATATTATCAGAAAACCACAATGAAATCTAAATGGTCTAAACCTCTTTTTTATGCCTACAACAGAACATTTCATATCTATATATTAATCACATTTCCTCTGCCGTTGTACCATTTACAGTTCCCCATCACCTATGAAATAACTCTCCAGGACGTCTCTCACATAATTGGGTTTTGTTTTTAATGTATGTTAATGCTTTGAAAGTGAATTTCATCCTTAATAAGTATTTCTTACACACACATTCTTAAATAAAGCACTCATTCTCTGGCATGCAGCGTATTTTCCTAAGGAAACTCTGCTGAAAGCTCTCACACAGTATTACTAGATTGAATGATCTTTGCCCACCTCTTTGCTAAAACAGGTCATGCTTTTGTCTGCATTCCACTGAGCTTATGTTAGGTCCGTAATAACCCCAACTCTTCCACATCACCTCTTTTATTAATCTAAATTTGCCCTCAAGGACAGCCCAGGGATCACCTATCAACTCAGAGTGCTGGGAGTCCATCCCCCTTTCCAGAAAAGCAGTGTTGATTAAGAAACCCCCCTGGCAAGAGCTAAGTATGTGAGAGAAGACAACAGGGCTCACTTCAGTTTGGGAAATTTTAGCTGTTCAACTATTTTTTTCATCCCCACTCTTGCTTTTGTTTTCCCCTTTTCTAAAAGCATCCTCTTAATAGTGTCAATAATCTCAGGAGGAACAAAAGCAAACCCAGACAGGTAAAGGTAAAAACAGAATACCATGTTGATTTTCTCTTGCATCAGACCCAGCATATAAAAAGATTGGGAGGAGGAGGGCAGGAAGCATTTCATAGAGCAGCAATATTCTGGTAGCCCTGCAGTAGAATTCACCAGACCCTGAACATAAACCAACAGGGCTATTTGCTCTTTGAAATACAGTAATTAAAGTCTGTGAGCACAGGCTTAGGAAAGCATCACCCTGCAAACCCAGCAGCAGAAGATGGAGAAAACAGTATTAAGCTGGAGATTTTGCATACATTTATTTTGCTGGGAATGCTAATCCCACTGAATTAGGAGTGAGGCATAGCAGTTTGGAGATAAAAGAGCCTGAAATGGGCAGCTGTAGAGGTGTCACTTACGGTAGCACTGCCTTCCATCAGCCCCCAGCTCGAAGCCTGGACTGCAGGCACAGGTGAAGGATCCCAGAGTGTTCACACAACGATGAGCACACCTGGCTCTGCCTTCTGCACACTCGTCAATGTCTGCAGAGCAGAGGGAAAGGCAAAGACGTTCACTTGGGTATTAAAATAAACCATAATATCGCTCTGCTCATACAAGGCTGTATGTCCAAACATCTGCTGAAAAGAGCATCCTGATGTTAGGCTACAAAGGGCAGCATCTGCTGGATCCAGGAACACTGAACTCACATTACTCTCCAAAACAACCTGGTTTTGATTAAACATCATTGACCTTGAACTTCTCAGAGTGAATATCTACAACATCAAACATTATATTTACAGTATCAGCCAAAGCAACTTGTTTATTATTCCTGTAAAAAGGGCAATGGCAAAAGATGCCATGTGAAGAACTCAGAAGTCCTCGCTCTCAGTACTCTGAAATTATCACCAGGTCTTCAATGCCATTATATTTAAATTAATGGAGCAGGAAATAGCTGATTATTTTCTGAATGTCAAATGATCTGGATTATTAAGTGCTGGCTGGGTTTCAGCAGGGACGATGGAGACAGATCTTCTCTGTCCCATCCCTGAATCATGCAGCTGCTTCTACAGCAGCACCGCAGGACGCACCTGCTCCAACCAGAGGAGCTTCACCCCTCTTGGAAGAGGAGCAAAAGGTGCAAAGCTGTGGGTGGGGAGGCTGTTCTTCCCTCAGCCCTCTGTCAGGCAGTCTGTTCCTCAGCTTCACACCTGCTAGTCTGTGTTTTGGAGTTAAATACCACCAAAGGAGTCCATCCTTCTAAAATCTCAGTGGAGCACAAAAATACTTCTAAGGAGTAATTGCTGCAAAAAAAGCAGAGCAAAAACTTACACTAAATACTGCACAGGTGCACAAACCACCAACCTCTGTGCAAAGACTGGCAGTACACATGGCAAACCCCTGACCCACCTCCTGCTCCTTCTTGTTCTGACATTTTCCTTGCAAAATACAGATTATTGATTGCCCCACTCCTGGGTCAGTGACAGCACACAGGAGGGAAGAGCCTGGTGTGCAGCTCCTCACCTTTCATCCCAGCAAACCACTGCCTAAGAGGTGTGCTGCACCCGTGGCCCCTGGTAGCTGAACACAAGCAGGCTGATGAATGCAATCAGGCTCCTTGCAAAGAGAGGCCCCAGGCAGTGCAAACCCCACACACGGGCTCATGAAAATTTCAGGACAAATGACAGCTTCTCTGAAGCAGCCCTGTGAGCAGCTGCTGCTTAGAATACAATGGCTTATTTCTCCTTTATCTGTAATTGTTAGTTTGCAAGTAGAGCATGATGGACAGTGCTGTAAATATTCTTTTCTCTCCTTCTTTTCAAAAATAATAATAAAAAGTTGGCAAACTGATGAACAGCCACCATCCTGCACATGTTTCTTCCTGTCTTGGAAATACAGCCAAAGGATGAGACTTCTGTTGCCCTCTGTCTCCTTCCAGAGATCCAAATACCAGCTTGAATTTTGCAAAAGACATTGAATAACGTCTAGGAGGAAAAACCAATAATTGTATATCCATGGTAAGACACGCTGCTTAATGATTCAAAAGATTGTTGCAATGAGATTGGGGAGAAAATTTGTTCCAATATATAACACTGCAAGTTCCTCAGTGCTTTAGTTTATACATAAATTAACAGAATTGTCACTGCATATCTGAAATAAAACGAGTAACATGCTGACCCTACTGTTAAACCCACTGCTGTTTCCATCTAATAATCATCAGTGAAGTGCCTAAACTATTTGAAAACACTTTGTTTCTCCGGTAAGAGGGGAATTGCTGAGGTGTGTCATGCTACTCACAGAAGGGCTTCCAGGCAACGCAGTAAAATACTCAGGGTAGGAAGTGAGGAATTTGCAAGGCACCCAGCACTCTTCATACAAGACAATAATTTAAATATTGGCAAAATTTTGGCCAAATTTTTAAAAGGAGGAGTTTAAAATTAGTGTCTGAATACATACCCTGATCCTGACTCAACTATTAAAAGTCTGTGCACTGTGAAGTCCACCAATGTTTTTTACTTCATCAAACTGCTAAATGAGCTTCCAAGCATTGCACTGGAAGAGAAAAGCAGGTGTTTTGATCTCTAATTCCCCCACACTTTGGGTCAGAAATGCTACAGATCCTTTTGACAAGTCCAGACTAAATCCAAGACTTTGGAATTCAACTTTTTAAGCCACTCTCTTTGGAAATCTTACACATCAGGACTTCTTCCTTTGCAGTAGTTTCTCCATTAATATGGAAACAGTTCTCCAGCTAAAAAGCCCTTTGAATTCTAAATAGGTTTTCAGTGACCTGGTTCACAGTGTTACTTGAACCAATTTTCCAGGAGCTGTATCCGGGCCATTATTTTAAAGGGACCCTACAAGAATAACACTATAGCATCTACAAATACAGCATGACTGAGGAGATCACAGAGGAATTTTGGTTACTAAAATGGTCCTTCAAGACTACAGGCTGGTGGGAATATCACCGAGAGAAACGTTGTTTCAAAATACATATTTGTGCACCACACTCCTTTCCCCCCAGAGCTCAGCCAGCCTGAGCTCTGATTAATAATTTCTTCACAACAGTGAATTTATCCACAATAGTGAATATAGTCCATAGTTTCTTACCTAAACAGGACTTTTTGTCTGCAGAAAGATAATGGCCCGGATGACACTCGCATTTTGCAACTCCTCCTGCATTTTGACAGATTTGTGAGCATCCTCCGTTCCCACTTGTGCAGGGGTCTGTTGCTGAAACCAATTAGAGCACACTGTCAGCTGAAAGGTCACTTTTTGCCTGCAAATGGTCTTACCTGCCATCGTGACAATGAAGTAGCTGTAAGAGATTAGACTGGGGGGAAAAAAATGACAGAAACTGGTGTATAGTAAAGCTGTTGTTTTTCTGGATGTTATTTTCTCTGTTCCTGGACAATATTTTTCACAGAGTAGCAACAATGCTTTAAACAGCAGGGAACTGAGCTTGTATTACACACTGGAAGTAGGACAAAAAAGCACATTTTATTCTTATTTTGCTGTACCTGAACAGATTTCAAGAGTTCTCTAAACAGCAGCAATTAACACTCCAATATGTGTGAACCCATAAACACACACAAGGATGCAGTTCACCATGAAACAATGAATATTTAAAAGGCTCTAGAGGAAATAAACACTGAAGAGCCCCCAAAGACATCCTTCAGTCTATAAACATATGCCATTCATGTTGTACATCAAGGTTTTTCCCTTTTCTTGAACAATAACATACCTTTTCAAGGATAAGCTGCTCTAAGGGGCAAGTACTTAGAAACACTTTTATAAAGGGCCTACAGAAGTCTCCACCTCAAAGATTTCACTGTGTTTTATGGGTTTATTTCTGGAACAGGTACCTGCTGGAAGCATACTGAGATACCTGCCCAAATAAAGACTTGGCACACACCAAAACAGACCTACCAGGACTGTTTAGACAGGTCTGATTTGGGTTAAGATCGGATATTCTGCACCAGGTTGAGGTTTTGGTTTGGAGCACTCACTACACCAACATACTGGTGAGGGACATTCTGTAGGTAAATTTGGAGGATATCTTTAAAATGTGTCCTCTAGAGTTCTGCTTAGTTTCTAACAAAGCTTTTTCAAAGTTATGCCTATTTCATCACAATTTGAGCTCTGATTTTATAATTTCACTAATTATTGTCTGATTTGAGACACAGGAACAGTATTCCCCACTCGCCTCCAGCCCCCAACATCCAAAAATCTCCTTCCCATGCTCTGTAAAAGCCAACTTTTATCAGAGCCCCAGGGAGAAAATCAACATCAGTTCCACAGCACTGGCAGTGGCCTCAGGGTTTGAGGAGCCCTGGGGAAGGGCTGAAGGAGTTTTGCTCTAGACTTGGATGCCTTTCTCTCCCAGTGGTTATCCGTATATATATATATACAGCTATGCAGGAGAAGGAAATAGGAGGGAATGACCTTCACTTTCTACAGATACATTTAAATATGGGGTAGGTCTTTTATTTCCTCCAATTTTCACTTTTCTTTGCAGCCAAGTGGCATTTTGTCCAAGGAGGACGTTGCCCCAGAACACCTCCAAAGTCCCCCATGTCACCATCTCAGGAACTCACCCATTCTGGTCTGCAAGGCTGAGTTTCACTTGACAGTATTTTAAAATAAAAATAAAATAAACCCACTCTTAGGGCTGTAGAACTGGAATTGGACTCCCGACACGATAGGTTGCAAATAGGTTTCCAAGGAACAGCAGCACTTCATCGTACATGACACTTTCAAGGCTGACAACTTGGCTCTGCAGCTCGACAATTTGCAGTCTACAAAGGATTTAGCTTCAAGCAAGAACTCGCTCCTTGCTGATATGAAATATTGAGTTATTGCCGATTCTTTTTCTATTTGGGTAAATTAAATGAAATCACTATCAAACAGCATCTGTTAAACCTGCATATTATAGAGGGTTTCAGAGCAGCTAGAGCTTTAATTTGAGAATGATTACAGCAGAGAGTAAAACTTGCAATGCTCTGTGACATGACAACAGGCAAACAACAAATTATATGGTAGATGTTAGTAAAACATAGTGATTTGAATAAAAATAGCAGCTTTGGAAGTCAGACAAGATAAAAGTTTGTAAAGGAGAGATCTTCAGGACATAAGGTAATCGCTGATTGATTTGTTTTCCAGTAACATTTCTGTTCCTGTTATAGGCAGGTTTCAGGAAAGCTAAAAAGGATTCATTAGTGTTCTTTTTCCTACACTATTGGCTCTTTTTGTTTCATTTAATAACTTTGGTACATAACAGACTCCATCCTACAAAGCTCTGATTCAGACTGTTAAGCACTATGGCAAGAAATGGACTGGAATGGTTTCATTTCCCATTGCCCCAGGACACAGAGTCACAAAATAGTTTGGGTTGGAAGGGACCTTAAAGCTCATCTTGTTGCACCCCCCTGCCATGGGCAGGGACACCTTCCACTAGCCCAGATTGCTCCAAGCCTGGCCTTGAACTTCCAGGGATGCTGCATCCACAATTTCTCTGGGCACCCTGTTCCAGGGAAGAGGTTTCCCAGATATGCAGGAACCTCATGGGAAAAAGCCACGGTGATGGCACTGCTCTGGGACAGCAACAATGCCCTTGGAGAAGTGGGAGTATGAGCCCTGCATGTCCTGTGGACCTTCCAAACCTTCCCTGCAAGGCTGCAAAGAGCAGGGTCTCCAAACCTCTCTGCCATGACCTCCAGAGCACATAAAGAAAGAGAATTGAGCCTTATCAAATTAACTTTCTTGTTCACAGCAATCAAGACTGCATGCTGGAGAAAATTTAAAGTGGTTAGGATTAAAATTGTTCGGCTTCAGTGTTTATGTCTTTTCAGGGCTCTGGGGTGCAGCATTAGCTCCTAAGGAGTCTGCAGGCATGAACCCACCCCTGCAGAGCAGCTCCACCTGCTATGGTAAATACCCTCAGGAGGCTGAACTTTCTCCATCCAAACCATGACTACAGCAGCCAGGCTTTGTGGCTGGAAATCAAAAGCAGCCAGGCTCACCTCCTCCCACCTTTTCTACTTCAATACCACTGATTGCCAACACAAATGCATTCATGGCCACTTCAGCCTCATTTGTTCCTGGAAAAATCTTATCCATTGGCTTAACTAGCACTTTTCTCTCCCAGGCATTCATTCAGTAAGGTATTTATGAGGAAGAACATCCTACTTCATCTTAATTTTGCAGGCTGAGCTCTGCTTACAAGACAGATTCTCTTTCCTCTGAGCACAGTTGCCCTCCTGGGGGGGCTGCACTTACTTATTTTGATTTACACATCCTAAACACAGGTGAGAGGCACCCAGGCCAGCTCTAGGTAAGGTTTCACCTGCAGACAGAGCTGACTTTGCCCCTTCTCCACTGTTCAATAATTACTGGCTGGTGATAAACCACTGCCTTTGGTGAGTGGCTGACCCTCATCAGCTCCACGGTGTGAGAGAAGGAACAGCAGCGGCAAAACCACCCTGCCAGTTTGGCTGCTGAGTTCAACCAGCTGCCGGCAGCTGAGATGGAGCACATAGTGGCACATGGAGGTTTGAGCTGCTCCATGACCACTCAGGGACAACTTCCACCCCACCAGGCATTGCCACATCCAGCCCCCACCTCTGTCCCACCATCAGACCAAAAAAACCACCAAGAAGTTCTGTGCAGGGCTTTGCCCACCCAGCTGCCTTGGCCAAGGACATCTCGAGTGCCAGAGGCAGGAGAGGAGCCACGAGAGGCTTGGAAACAGGATGGAGAACAGCAGAGGAACTTCTCTGATGCCCTCTCTGCACTAAAGCTCCCCTTTACCAACTTTTCCTGATAATCTCAGGGACAACACGTGGCCACCCTGCGAGAGACAGAGAGGCCAGCTGGCTGTGGGTGCCCCCTGAGGTGCAGCCTCTGCAGAGGGTAGGATTTGGGGAGGCCAAAAGCAAAGGGTGAATGCTCGCTGCACACAGCAGGAGCTGGAATCAGGCTGAACAGCAGGATTTACTTACACTTTATACACAGCACGTAAAATCTCCGAGCAGAAGAGCAGCCATATGGAAACGGTTTTGTGACAGGGATTTTAGCGCAATAAATCCATATATTTGGCCCTATCTTTCTCTGGCATATTCAAGGGAATGCGTGTGTGAGCTCATGTTGGGGAATGGGGGGGTTGCCTTAAAAACTGATGAATATGTTCAGATATATGAGAAAAGAAAAGCAACAATCCAACCCAGAGGTAGCATTGCCGTTCTGCTTGTGGGAGGGCTTAGAAACCTGAAGGGGAGGATGAATGAATCAGACTGTGATAAGCCAAAAGCAGATAAAGAAGAGACTTCACATAGAATAAAACGTGTTCTACAGGCCAACTCTATATACAACTTGATGAGTAATAAAATGTTAGAATTAAAACACAATCAAGTTCCTAACCTACGTCATCATCATCAGCGTGTAAGGAGCAGCCAGGGGTCTGTGAGGCCAAAATCTCGTTTAAAGTTGTGATTCAATGTGAGCTTCACTCCTCAAACGTGTGTCATTTAAAACCCTGTTAATAAGTGATTCCTAAAGCTGCTTTTGGCAAGAAGGGAGAAATAGGAATGAATACAGTGACTCAAAACAGCACCCTGGGGTCTTTTAAATTGCCTTTACCGTGTGTCTCCAGGCAGGTAGCACAGCACTTACCTTCACAGGATTTGGCATCCCTCTTCAGCTGGTAGCCTGGCTGGCACTGGCACCTGTAGTGGTCTTGGAGCTGCACACACTCCTGCTCACAGCCCCCGTTGTTAATGCTGCAGGGATTGAGGGCTGCAGTGAAGGAATGCATGTCAGCAACCTGAGAAACTTATTGCCTATCTGAAATACATAAATGACTGCAAAACCAGGCAAACCTCGCTGAACTGCTTTAATAAAAACACCCATGCCCATCCCCTGAGTGATTACCTGGGTTGTGCTCAAGGGGCTTGCCTGACAGTGTCCCACACCAGTGGAAGGCAAATTCCAGTGAGAGGCAGGTGAGATCTAAGGGCTGTAATGCTGACTGAAGCACAGCACCCTTTGATCTGACAGCACCAAAGCACTGAGAATCCGCTGAGGTAAGGAGGGGAGAAAAAGAGCAGCCCTACTGGCACCTGCCCATTGATTGCTTTTTTTCTCTCCTTGCTCTCATTGATTAAAAATAATAATAATAATTGTCTTTCAGGGTGATTTCTTCAGCCTCATGTATAGGAAAATGCAAATGACAGGAGCCACAGGCTCTGTAGGACAGATTTACAAAGCAAAGCACAGGAACAGAGGGTCTTCAGTACATCTGAAAAGATGCTGCTTCTTTCACCCAAGCAAATTAATATTCTCTTTTGTTCCACACATATCCCCGGCCTCTGGAGAAACATTTCTCCTCCTGCCAAAATATGTTAACACACACCCACACCTTTCACACACTGCATGTAAAAATAAGAGTGATGGTTTGAAGCTGCTATTGTGCTGTATGGATGGAAGTGTGACCGTGTGCATGGCTGCATTTACATAGATCTGAACAGCAGGGATGTAGTATGAAGAGATTCAAAGGAGATATTAGGAAGGAATTCTTGGCTCTGAGGGTGGTGAGGTGGTGGCACACATTGCCCAGAGAAGCTGTGGCTGCCCCATCCCTGGAAATGTCCAAGGCCAGGATGGATGGGGCTTGGAGCATCCTGGGATAGCAGAAGGTGTCCCTGCCCACAGCAGGGGGTGTAATGAGATGATCTTTAAGGTCCTTTCCAAACCAAACCATTCTGTGACTTTCTGTTCCCTGTGATGCTGTGCTCTCGACAAGCAGATGAAAAAGTTGTTCATGGAAGGCACCAAACTCTGAACCCAATGAAGTCACTAACGAGCTTTGATACTTATTTTAGGAATATCCATATTAATCTGTAATTCTTTTATCTGAACTCACTTATCTGTAATAGACATTAGCAAGTGTTAGCCACAAAGCCTGCTGCAGGATTTGTTTCACCCTGTGCCACCAATTAGCAAGTACTGAGTTTGTGCAGTCAAGTATGTGATAAAAGGTGAAAAGAAGAGCAAATTTTTACATTCTCCTGGATGCACACCCAGCAGCAGCCAGGAGACACCTCGCTGCACCAGGACCTGACCCTGGCTCCTGATCTCCACCTGGGCCCATGAACCTCCTGCCCTGTTAGTGACAGGACTTGAAAGCATCTCCATGTCTACAGAGGAGACAACAGACCCCATACACTGAGAGCTTCCTGCACACTTGTATCCGAAGACCTGTTTTTCAGCAAGAATATTCAAATAAGATGAAAATATTTCAGAAGATGAAAAACATCTTAAAACCAAGTGACAGAATATACATCTCGGATTTTAGAAGTGCCATTTTTCTCCCTCCTTTCCTGGGCATGAGCCAATTTGGATGCAAGAGGAGATAAGCAGCAACCTGTCACGATGAGAATTTTGGAGGCTTCAAAGGCAGAAGGGGACAGGTGTGGGTTCCTGTGCCAAGAGCTGGTGCTGGCAGGGCTGTGCGTCCTGGTCTGGGGTGGGCTCTGCCAGCAGCCAGGGAGCCAGGGGTTCCTCTGGAGCAGCCAGGGCAGGTTTTTCACGGCTGCTGCCGAGGCATCACGCTGGATACACGAGAAGAGGTGCCAGACTGAAGGAGAAGAGCCTCGGGGGACAGAACAGGATGGCTGGTGCTCCTGCTGCCAGGCACCGGCAACATGTCTGGATCAGAAAAAGGGAGAGACTTGGCACACGGTGGGTCTCATTCCACCTGTCACAAAGGGGTGTGTGGCTGGAGGTCTGAGCACCTCCACAGGGTCCCAGCAGAAATATGGCACGCTCTCTGCTTTTAAGGAATTATTCCTGAAGTTTGGGGGAAAACCAGCCCCGCTGTGGAGTCCCAACAGGGATGGTGGCACAGGGATGGCCACAGCTCTTTCCTGGGTCTGGGGATGCCGAGTGAGGGGGCAGCGTTGCAGGAGGGGGGACAGAGGGGGAGGCATCATGCAGGAAAGACAAGGATCATAGAATCATGGCTTGGGTTGGAAAGCACCTTAAAGATCATCTTGTTCCACCCCCTGCCATGGGCAGGGACACCTTCCACTAGCCCAGGTTGCTCCAAGCCCCATCCAACCTGGCCTTGGGCACTTCAAGGGATGGGGCAGCCACAGCCTCTCTGGACAATGTGTGCCACCACCTCACCACCCTCACAGCCACGAATTTCTTCCTAATATCTAATCCAACCCTGATCTCTGGCAGTTTGAAGCCCTTTCCCCTTGTCTTGTCACTACATGTCCTTGTAAAAAGTCCCTCTCCAGGTCTCTTGTGGGCCTGACCTGCTAATAGTTGAGAAATATACATTTCTCAGCTCATTATTTTTTGTAATGATCATATTTTTTACAAAGAGCTGGCTCTGAAGCCATAGTTTGATGCATGCATAGCATGCATGGGGTTAGAAAATGCAATCTCTTCAAGACTATGTTTTCCATCACCTTAAATCCACCCTTAGCAATGTAAGAAATGTAACTTCAGGCATACAATGCTTTTATTTATGTGGGGAAACACAGATTATAGAGTAGCAGGCATATTTCCTTGGTTACTCCCTCTATTAAGAGCCTCAGTGTGCTAAAATCTCCATAAAACCTGCATCTCCACATAAAGCAGACATCAAAGACAATAGCTGGCACCGGAGATGAATCGGGGTCTAACAGCTCTGCTCTGCTTTCACTTTGAGGAGTTCAAACAGGAATAAATTCCAGTGAAGACAATGAATCTACAACCATCTAAAACCACAGCACAACACTACAATAACCATGTTCTTTCTGAGTTTCAGCTTTCCAGACACTGGTTGGTTAAACTCCAGTGAAGTCAAATTCACTGCAATAACATAATCAAGGCATTGCAGATAAAGCAAACAAAAAGTTGGACAGTGTTACCTCTGTTTATTCTAATTACCTAATTTGTAGTGACTATTTGGTCTGGCACATACATCTAAAAATGAATTCAATACTGAGAAAAAACTGTGGGACCGAAAAGCTGAAGAAAGAAAAGGCGCATTGAAAAAGATGGGATTCTGGCAGGCACAAGGTATCAGGTATTTTCAAAGGATTCAAGAATGAAGTATTTTACTTTCCTATGCTGGTTATCACTAAACATTTTGGAGGTTCTTTTCCCTAGAGTGCAAGCAGAAGTTTTTCATGAGAGCAGAAAGAATGACAAACAGATTTCCTCAATCGATGTATTTTGAGGGTCACACTGGTGGTGGAGGGAAGGAGCACCAGCACCAGTCAGGATCCAAAGACACCACGGTGACGTGGCAGAAGGACCAGACTCACTGGAAAGAGCTTGTGACAGAAGTTCAGTAATATTCCAGGAATCACATGAGAAAGTAGCATATCCCAAGTTTTTGAGTCTTCAGATGCAGGCTGAATATCTTATAAGATGATAGCTCCACCTCCTCATGTATGGGAGACTTCCAAGGCATCCAGGCTGCAAAATCTGCTTCCCCTCAAATGATTTTGGCACTTTTGCTCTCAGAAACATCGGGTTGCCAAAAAAGAAAAAGAAGACGTGGAAAGAATGAACGCAACAGCAATCTGGGCTGGGTTCATCTGAAAAGGCTGTCTAAAGGGATGATTGTTTCTTATTTCTGCAGCTGAGATAATCACCTGCCATAAACAGCTCAGCACCAGAACGCAGTCCCTCTTTATTCTCAGCATGTGGGAGAGATCCTTACATCCCCTAAAGAAGCCATGGAAGAAACACTATTGCTAATCCAAGGCCTGTTTGAAATGCTACATGTTCTGTTTAGCTGCAGGAGGTCAAAAGAGACGTGCATTTCTGGGTTTAATACTTGATCAGGTGGCTGATGAAAGGTGAATGTACCACCTGGAGCAGCAGAAGAGACACACTCTCCATCCCCAACAAGCAGCTGCTGCCCAAATCCCAGTCCTAAGCACTCCTGGCTTACTGGTTTACATGAAATGCTTCTTTTAGTATCTGTCTTGGGGTCCAATGCATGAGAGCTTATTATGTCCATTTATTTTGGTGTCCTGCCTAAGCAGCTGAAACAGAACTCAATATCCTCTGTCAGGATTGTGAATATCTGTTATCATGATAACAGCTCTCTCTGAAACTTACTCATCTCAGGATTTATTTCTGTTTCTCCTTGATAATTTCTGAGATACTGAAAACAAAGCTGATCATTGTATGGAGCATTTTTAATAACTTCTTGAGAATACTTCGATTTGTGAAATAAAAACTTCTTATTGTTCATAGCTCTGACAACTCCAAACTGAGCTTCTTGATTATTGGGGCCTTGAAAAAACTTTGCTAATCTATGTCCAGAGAAAGTTTTACATATTGCAAAAGCAAATTAATTTAATTGCCATAATACCTACTCTTTGCATTTATCATGCAGTTCTCTTGCTTTTTTCCTTGAAGTCACTTTAGTCTTTTTTTTTTTGTGTATAAAATTCCCTCTCTATCCCAGCTGAAAATGAGATTATTCAGAGAAAGTCATGTAACTCAAACCTCACATCTGTCACCTCTGGGTCTTCCCTGGTCAGATCTCACCAAAGAGAGATTAATTTTTCTTTTAATTCTCAGAAAAACACTAATGTTTCTAGTTAAATATGAACCACTCTGCTTTTACATTATTTTTTCTCTCACAACAGTATTTCCTCATCCATTCCTTCACTAAGATAATCAAGAAAAGATTGAGACTTTACCATGCTTTTAATTGCAGTTAATTACCAAAACACTGAAAGTCTCTGTATGTGACAGACCCAACAATCTAAAAGAGTAAGTTTTTAAATAAAACCCCTCAAAAACATTATTCCCACAGCTTGAGCACAGGTACCTCCTGTGTTCTGGTTGCATCAGTGAATGTACTGCTGTGATAATACCAGGAATGACTGATGACAACCAAGGGAGCCTTTGTGCAAGAACTGAGACAATGACCAAACTGTGAGGGAACTTGCTCTGCAGATGTGCTCTGACCACCCTTGACTGTTCTTCTCATATTACCTCAAATCAGGCTTGAAAATTTAAACAAATGATGATGCTCTTCTCCTCTTCCCAGATGCAAGGACATTTTAATCCTCTTTGCAGAATCCAACAACTTGACTTTTGTACTGATTTAAATGCAATACAAGGACTGTATATTTTATATTATTAATATTTTTAGCAACATGCAGAATTAAGTCTGCTATGTCTTGCTTCAGGGCTCAGGGTCTAAATGAAGAAATAAAGGGTTTATTTCTAACACTTCTAATGGCAGAGCTGCTAATCCTCTCCACAGAAATGGGCTGAACTGCTGAGCTCTGTGGTGCTCTCAGTGACAGGAGCACACACAGGGTAAGTCCACACCGTAAATCCCACAGTCACTTGGGTTGGAAAACACCTCTAAAATCACGGAGTCCCAGGACACTGCTGGATCACCCAGGGAGATGTGCCACAAAGAAAAAATGCCCAGAGTTCAAAAAATGCTGCCATTTGACATGAAAGCACTGTATTTCTCTACCGCCTGCTGCAAAACAGAAGGAATTTTCACAAAAACAAGACACCATCGCTGCTTCGTTCACTAAAGAGACCCAAAAAAGGAGCAGATGTGGCAATACCTGAATTCTCACAAGCTGCTTGAAGTGGGCTGGATAAGGACACCCTTTGTCAATTAGTCAGACTAAGACCTGGGAAGTCTACAAACCTTTGCACTTAGACAAAGCGAGGTGTAGCAGAGAAAAACCCATCTTGGAAGAAGGTGAAGTGCTTGTTGATGCTTCCTTACCGATGCAGGTGCGCCCGTCGGCGTGCAGCCTGTACCCTGCCCGGCACTGGCACTGGAAGGAGCCAGGCATGTTGACACAGCCTTGCTGGCAGCCACCGTTCACCACGGCACACTCATCCACGTCTGCAGAAGGAGGGGAGATGGTCAGGAAGGGCTGCAAGGCAGCCCCAGCACAGATGTGCCCCTGGGCTGTTGTTTACTTCGCTTGGGCACCATAAACAGAGCAAAGAAAATCGGGATTTTATGGTGTTTTTCGTGTTCCTACAGGCATTGCCTCTGTGGTTTCTGCTTCTGAAACCCTTGGTAATTAGAGTGACTTGTGACACGGCTGTTTCCTCAGGGCCAAGAGAAAAATACAGGGAAAGAGTTAGGGTTAGATAACACATCTGAGCTTACAGGTGCCACGGGTCACATATAGGGCTGCTGTAAAAATTTGTTGTATGAAGATTTCCTTTTGCATCAGACTTTTAGTCCTATCAGCTCTTGAGGGTACAGGCACATGCAACTGATATACATGGACAAGAGCCACACTCTCCACCACCATTACACTGTCAACCATGGAATGCACAGAGAGCTTAAAAAGCAAATTTTAAAAGAATGAGGACTTTGTGCCACATTTTCTGTAATTCTTGTCATAGAATCATAGAATCACAAAATGGTTTGGGTTGGAAGGGACTTAAAGTTCAGAGCACTCCAACCCCCCTGTAGGGACATCTTCCATGGGCAGGGACACCTTCCACTAGACCAGGTTGGTCCAAGCTCCATCCAGCCTGGCCTGTCGCACCATAAAAGCACAGCCCCATAAAACTGAATTTCCAAAAGCACCACATAAGCAGTTTCTGCACCTTTTCAGCAATGCTGAGCTACTGCAAATAGCATTTGATTGGTATATTGACACCCTTACCTTAAAAACCAACACAGAGGTCACTGGAAATAAGGGTCAATTAGTCCACTCCTTGAAAAAAATTCTCCTGGCAGATGTTTGCCTAGAATTTACCTGTTCTTTCCTCAGCAGTCCTCAGGGATGGCAACTCTACCTCCCACCATTTGACCCAGGGGCGATGCTGGTACCAAATTATCCCAAACATGGAAGTCATTCTCCTCCCAAAGCCAAACCTTCCTGCAACAGACATCTAAAAAGAACCCCCTTTCAACAACACTAAAGCCTCCTGTTGATTTAATTGCCCTTCACATCATGTTCTGAAATCATCAGAACATCATCATTTGTGGGGCAACTCCACAAGCTGGCAGTGAAGGGCTTTCCCCCCCATATTGCACTTGAGGAACCACGGGTCTGGCTTTCATAGCTTTGCTCTGGATGTATCTGCTTTGCATTTAGCTTTCATGGTTCACGTATTTTTTAATGCTTTTATGCTTATTCCGTTTGAGAAAATCTAATCAAAATTAAATGAAAAAGGAAGTTTTCAAGACGATTTAGAAATGCACAACATGCCAGTCCTAAGGAAATGTATTTATAAAGATACCTTTTAGTACTTCACATGTGAATTTCCCTCACCTAAAATGAAGTCCTGGTGTTGACTGGTGTTTAAATTCAGACCATTTGCTAACATGAGCCACGTTTTGATCTTTCTGCTATATTTGCTGTTTTATTAGACTGTATACTACATGCATTTCCTACTGCCTGGAGACATCTGGAATTTCTTTCCTTCTTTTTTCTTTTTTTTTTTTTAAACAGAAACTTTGCCTTTCAAAATGTAAACAGTAAACTGAAAATGTTATTCACTTTGCTGAATTCCATACTGTTAAGAACCAGCCTGCTGAAAAATGCCAGGCTGAAATCAAACCCAGGAAACTATTTGTATTGAGTATCAGAGAACTAAAATAAGCAAAAAGACTCAGAAAAACAGAAAAAGGAAGCAGCTGAACTATACAGTACATCACATTCTAGTATTTATACCTCAATAAACTCAAAGACTGGGAGCTTCAATATATTAATTTTATAGGCTACCATCAGCTGCAGATTTTCTCTCATATACCAAATGCAGTTTTAAGTTAGAATATTGGCACTTGCAAAGGAGAAAAAATAGTCCAGATAATAAAAACGAGCTTGGAGTTAGTGCTGTTTGTTAGTCTTGATTTGAAGATTCAAAGAAGTGACTTGGTCCAAAGGGAGCTCTGCACTCAGCAGCTCTTCTTTCAATGACATTTCCCTCATGCTGGCTCATCCCAAAGGGCCATAAAGCAAAAATACTGCTAACAGGCACTATAATTCCCCGAAAAACAAAGGATCCTCATATATGTGAGCCAGACCTACCCCTGCCCTGAGACTCCCAGCAGCAACTGGGGGGAAAGCAGAGGCCAGAGCCACAAGCCCACGATGCAGCCCCCCGACGCCACAAAGCAGCAGATCTGGTGACAGACGATCCCTCCTGGCCTCAGCCTTCCTCTGCAAGATCAATATTTTCAGGATTATCTGCTGAAAGATTCCTTCATATCCCCCAGATAAAATCAAGACAAATGCAAGGCGCAGTCTCCTCCCTGTGTCTCCTCCATCTCAAGGCCAGGAAACAGCCTCGCCCCCAGTTACAGAGGAAAAATTCCTTAATTATCTCGTCTGGGTGCAGTCTGTAAAGCAGACACTAAGCTAAATGCTTGAGCTGCACTTGGAAGTTTTAAAATTCCAGACTATTTGGACTATTATGTTCAAATTCCTATGGGAGCAAAGGACACATCCAACAGGAAGGCAACAGCTTATGCTGCTGTAGGTACAGAGGTAGCCATTTATTTTTGTGCAGGGGAATGGATACAGAGAGATGAAAGTATTCTAGAATAATGAATACAGAAAACTATTTTAAAGTATTCTAGAAATATAAAGTCACTCTATTGCAATTCTAGAATGTTATGATATTATAGAAGATTGTATCTGGATCTGTGATTAACTTTGGATTAGTTTCCACTGCAGATCAAACTGAAACACCTACGTGCTCGACTTTCTATAGTTCCAACTTAGAATGCTTATCTGAATAACCCAAATTTCAAGGCACTTAACGGCTTGCTTATCACAAGTCAGGCTGTGGTGAAAGGAACCGAATTCCCACCACACAGAGGGAGAGTAATCCATGGAGATAAGAGGGGAAATGAGAATGGTTTGCTGTCCTCAGGCTGTCTTGCCAAGGGGATTATGTTGCTGGGTGACCAAAGCAGAGGTGCCATGTGGATGTTCTCACCACCAGAAGATTTCAACAGAGATGCATTATCGTGGGATTCCTCACTGAAGGTATCCCCGTGTCCCTGTTTACCCATTTTTCATTGGGAACAGACAGGAATAATCTGAGACTCAATACAAGCCAACAGTCTATGTGTTTCCAAGATGTAAAATATTTTAGCCACACTGACCTGTGAATTTGGACTGAGCTTTCCTCCATTCCCTCACAAGGTGCATCTCAAGTTCCAAACACAGCAAAAGATGCAGTGTACAAATGCCCAACCAGCTGCCAACACTGTGCCCTTTCCAAGGGCAGATCCTATTGATGAAGTCACATTGTGAAGTCCTCCACATCCCTGACTGAGGGCCCTGCTAATCTTCAAGGAGGTTTGTCCCTAATTGATTTGAGGAGCCACAGGGGCTATAGTCCATTTTCTCTGCCCAATACAGAGCTGTGTGCTTGCTTGTTTGGAATTCAGGGTCATCACGTGGGTTCTTTTTGTCACATCATTACTAAAATGTTAGCAACAGATATAAACAATCAATTCCTCAAAAACAACTGACAGTGCTGTTAAACACTGATAAATACTGAACCTGAAATCATGGGGTTTATAAAGGAAAAAAAAAAAAGGCAAGATGCTGCCAGATCAATTCCAGAACTTAACAAATAGCTTTGCTTTTTAAGCCACTAAGAAATGTAAACAACATACAGAATGAAATCCCCAAAGAAGAAAAAAGACTCTTCTGATGGCAGCAGGACTGAGTTTTTGCATTATCCTCTCTGTTTTTATGGTTTCCCCTCTTTTCTGAGCAAGACACAGTTGTGAGTGGATGGACTATTTCTCAGCTCCCAGTTTTTAAGTTTTGCATTTGGAACAGCCCAGCAGCCCTTGCAGGTCACGAGCAGCTCTGACTGGAGGAGAGCTGGTGCTGCCAAAGGTCCTCAGACCAGGCACATCCTTAAAACTGCACAGAAACACCTGAGGGATCACGTTTTGAGAATCCTGAATGGAAAGAGATGATGAGCAAAGGGTATCCCAGGGATGGCACTCACACTGAGGACACTGCCAAGAGCACCACAGGAGGACCCAGGGTGGGTGACAGCAAGGGTTACCTCTCCAGTGGCATTTCTTCAGGGTGACAAATGAACAGGATTTCTCTCCCTTGGCTATAAAAACATGCTCAGATTGAGAACTGTTCAAAGCCAGCACTTTCTGATGGATAAGAAAATTAAAAATTTCCTCTTGCCAGTGCCCAGGCACTGATGGAGAAAGAAACCAGAACTGGACAGCGCCAACCTCATCACTGAGATGAGATGTAAGGAAAAATTCCCTCATGGAAAGGGTTGTAAGGCACTGGAACAGGCTGCCTGGGGCAGTGGTGGAGACCCCATCCCTGGAGTGTGGATATGAAATGTGAGGAAAGGGGCAGTGGTGAACATGGTGGTGATGCTGGGCTGGATTTGGACTTGATGGTCTTAGATGACTTATTTATTTATTTTTCAGTTTTTGGCAAAAACTCTTTACTTTGGCAAACAAAGAACGACATGGAGAGGCAGGAACCAAAGAGCTGTGAGCATCACCCACCTCATAAACATATGGATGCAAAGATTTCTGCCCAGCTGAGGTAAGATCCCTGTCTGGGTTCTTGCTGGCACATTCACCTGCACACAGGGACCCAAAGCACCACAATGCCATCAGATCTGGCCCAAATGACTTCCACAGAAGCATAAAAACACCCTTTTGGCAGAAATCCTAAGACATAGTGCATAATACTGGAATGAATGACACACACAGGTTTCCATTTCCCAGCCACCACAATCCCCCAGCTCGCTGCAGAAAGGACGTGACCAGCAAAAGCAGGGAAAAACAAACCCCTGTTTATATTTACTTAGAGGACAGTTTATGCTGGTGGTTTTAAAGTCAGATTATAATTAAAAATAAATAAACAGTCTAATCTTTTGTAGTATTATCCTAAAATTCAGTAAAATTGGGGTTTGTCTCCTCTTTACCCAGGGAGCTCTGAGGGTTGTTGGTCCCCACACAACACTGGGGGGACAGTCCCTTATGATGGTGGCAGAGAAAGAGGGAGGATTGGATCTTAAGAACCACAATGAGAAATCTTAAGTGGCTCTATTTGGAATTATCATAAGTGGATAAACTGTTCAACTTGAACATCCATTTGGAAATAAATTCCAACAATCTGGCTTACCCCTCCCTTGCCCTGACCAGCTCCCCCATCGCTTCAGCTGCAGATCATTTGGTGCATCTGACATAAACTCTGATTGTTTGCTATTTAACGTGATATTTAAAATCAACAAAGATGCATGACAGTGCTTTCCCTTCTGTTATTTGTAACTACACTGTGACTACTCTCTTCTGTATATTCCAAAGGATGTTTAAACCTCACACAAGTTATGAAGTGAAAATATCATATGGTTTTTCCCCTCTAATTTACATGGTGTATTTTCCACATTAATTTAGTATGTCTCTAAATTAAATAATTTATGTACTTAAGGGAAGGCTTGGTTCCCAGCCATTCTTAATTGATCACAAAAGTAAGAAATTATTCTATAAAAGTAAAACTGAAAATAAGACCCTGTTACTGCTATAAGTAGGTAAATTTGTAACAGGTTCAACTTACAGCTTCCTTCAAATCACAGTCTCTCAAGTCTCGAGCTTAAAAATGTCCATAATGTCACAACCAGTGTGAACCCCCTCACAAATGCACTCACTATGAAGCAGGACATAATTTGCTCTTGCAGAAGAAGTTTTTTAAAGGATCTCTCCTGCTTTACTAATACTAAAGTGGTTTGGGGGGTTTGAAACTTTGTTTGGAGGAGGTTTGAAACTCCTATTGCTAGAAAAATATTTCCACAATGAAGGAAGTTTGACATTGGCCTTGACTCCTGGAAGGAAAATACAAGTTTAAAGTCCTGTCAAAAAAAAAGGGCCTAAAATTAAAAAGAGAAAAAAATGTTTCTATTAATAGAAAACATATTTCTTTTTCATTGAAGTAAACTGAGTAGCAAAGATTGAGAAGAGTGGTTTTAGATGGCTGGGGGATTTTAAATTGCAAACCCCTTAGTCTAGGGCTATTTTCATGCTTCACAAACCCCTACAAATACTCTACAAGCTCTTTTGAGTGGTCTGCTAGAACCTGGTGTTAAAACACCTCCATGAAACAGCTTTCAGCACAGATAAACGTGCTCCTGCAGAGCCAGCTGGGTCATTTTGAACTGTTAGTGCTCCCAGGCTTTTATTTTTGCTCCTCAGCTATTTGCTGTGCCCCTTGCTGGCCTCTCTGATGGATTAGACGGGCATCCCTTGCCCACTCTGGTGCCAGGCTGCCCCAATCACTGCAGCTCACCCACACTCCTGTAAGGCTCAGGTGTCCAAGGCAAGGATGCCACAACAGAGCTAATTCATGGAATGGCTTCAGCAAACTGCACCAGAAAGAGTACACCAGGTCTGGGAAGGGGCTGGTTAGAAGGCCTGGCTAATGATCCCTTACCCAATTTAGCCTCCTCGTTAGAGCAGTCAGTTTTCTACTACCAGGATTAAGGACAAAGCAGCTTTAACCAGTGCCCACTTGGCAGGACTGCTCAATCAGCCATGCACAGAAACAAGCTTTTCATGTTACCTGATTATTTACCTTCCCCTGAAAATGAGGGAAGTAAATAATGGCATTTAATAACCACAGCTTTTTGTACCAGGTTTACTGTCTGTCAGTCTGTTACCTTCCTTCAGACCTCCCTGGAGATTCGGTCATGTCGTCGAGGAGAATCTTCTGCCCCGTAGTTGCCTTAGACTTCAGATGTTTTTCCAGGTAGTTTCAAGGATTTCTAGCTGTGCCCAGGTTGGGTTTCCCTTCCCTCTCCTCTGGTTTATCTCTCTTTACACAGAGAACACCAAAGGACTGAGGTGCAGCACAGTCAGGACCACGAGGTAATAAATATTTATGTCCAGATCTGAAGGGAGACGCATCTCCTGGTGCCTGTTCTCAAGGAGGGAAGGGGACAGAGGCATGGCAGAGGTATGGCACTTTTGGCAGGGGCAGCTCCCAGCACTCTGAGCTGCCCAACAATCTGCTTTAGGGGAGAAGATTATACGAGCCCTGAAAGAGACAATCCACCCTAACTTAAAGACCTGGATTTCATTTCCTGATCTTGGCCATGTTGGAGAATAAATAGATCAAACTGCTGTGAGATGTCACTCAGCTCTGTTAGTGGGGGCCACAGTGATTTGAAAGAACAACATTGAGTTGCCAAAGATCCTGATAATTTGGATTCATTGTCGGGATGGGGGAGGAACATATCAGGGAAAAAGATGCTATAAGAATTTTTTCTTTTTTTAATATTGCTTCCATGTGAAGATGGGCATGAGGCAACCCTTGAAAGTGGTGACTTGCTCCTCACCAGTGCCTGGATCCCTCCAGCACAGTTCATTTCTCAGGTGTCCTCCAGGAGACCTCCTGGAAGAGTGATGTGAAAAGGGAAAATTAGCCAATATTTGTACTGCCCATTTCTGCTTCCTTTCAATGCCTGACATGCTACTGTCTCCTGAGATATTTAACAGTGGGTTAGCTCAATAAACATCCAAGAGCTCCTCATCCACAACTCTATATGCAAACCATATGTTGCACTTGAAAACCCTGAAGATTATAATTAGACCTGTCCATTCAATTTAAACAAAGTCAAGAAGGAAAACTATTTCAAATTCAATAAACAGGCCATTTCAAACTGTAGACACTGTGGAGGACAAGCTTAACAACTTAATTGACAGGTAATGCTTCATTTCTAATCCTCATTTTGATATCATCTGTAGCCTCAGGAGTCACAACACATCACTGCTCAGTCCTCAAAATATGCAGAGAAAATGAAAATGTCAGCTGAATGAAAAAAAGGAGAAGCATCTGTTTGATAGCTGTGTAAGCCTATGATACGTAAACTGCTTTGGAGTCAAGCAGCCCCAATTAGAGTTTCAAGGCATTCATTAACTACACACACACACAGACACACACGTATAGATATATATATATGTCTATAAGTTCTAAGCAATTATTGAGACCAGATAATTTGCAAGAAAATCAGAATATAGAATAAAAGTAAGGAACATGATAATTTCACAGACAGACCTCAGACAACATTGTGATGTTTTCATGCAGAAATTCATTTCCCACCTTTTCACAAAGCAATTCTGTATATTTGTCTCCACCCTTAATCTTCAAAGCAAAAAAATGATCCATTTTGGGCTCTGAGTGTAGCACACAGCATCTCAGCAAAGAAAAGCCAAAAAGGAAGAGTGATAGGGTTACCAGGCTCCACAGTGGGCTTGTACTAACAGATATTTTGGCAACTGCACACCCTCCACGACTCCAGCTCCCATCAATACAAAACCCACACAGATGGACTTCAACATTCAGTGGAGAACTGCTGCCAGGATAAGTGAATGACCACATGAAATAACAAGGGAGTACAAGCTGAAGAACAACAACCCAGATAAACGCCTAACTTGGGCTCTTACAAAACGTTTATATACTGAAAAACCCAGCTTCATTAATTTCACTGTTTCCTGTAAAAAAGAAGAGAGAGTACCAGCTGTAATAAGCAGGGAACTCTGAAGGGGATGTTTTGCCTGTGCTGAAAGACAACAATCAAAATTTTATGTAATTTCTGCTTAGGAGAAAGGCTTTGAGATCACCAGCAGCAGCTACTGCAACGCTCCTGCAAGTGGGCCAGAAATTTGTTCTGGGGCCATCAATTTTTAAATACAGCTCCTCAGCACGATGCAGTTGGGCCATGCTGGGAGGCAGGAGAGTGGCAAAGGAGGAAAGGATCTCCACGAGGAGATGTCCTTAATAAGCGACAGCATGATACGGCCCAGACTCCTCCTGTGGACTCAGATCTGAGCTGCTTTAAGGAGCTTTATGTGTTGGGCCATCAGCATCTTCTCTCGGCAGGACGTGGCAGTTTGAAAGAGCAGTTATGGAATAAAAAGGGAGGGATGCCTGATCTGATGAGAACACCTGGTTTTTGCCAGCAGCAATATTAATGAGCACTTGCTGAGCTCCGTGAGTGTCTCTGCTCCAGCAGAATGCAGAGAAATGTGTTTTCCACGCACAGTAGGTAAGAGATGCACAAGGAAATGATAATGATGCAAACACCATAATCTGATGTTTCCAGCTTACAGTACATATGCTGTGCTGGTTGGGAACGTGGATGTCATTTGTGACAAGGCTGTACAGGCCTAGAACAGGGAAGGGCACACACATCGTTCAGCTACCAAGCTCCATCTCTGCCATTCTAAACTAGAGGCCACAGCACGACCTCCTCCATCTCTGTAACAGCTGGCTCCTAGCATTGCTCTGCAGCCCCTTCAGATGCCACCACAAGCATTGACTCTCACTGGAGCCATCCCAGCTCCAGGACGGTCTATAGGATAAATTGCCAGTGAGCAAAAGCCAAGCATTTACAAAGATTTTCCTGCTCTGCTTCCTTGGGACACACATCACACGTGACTCTGCTGTCATCACATGAGATTCAACTGCAAGAGAGAAGTGCCACTATCACATCCAAAACCAGCTCATGCCAACTTCCAGAGCCAGATCCTAATCACAGAATCACAGAATCACAGAATGGTTTGGGTTGGAAGGGAGCTTGAAGATCAATCAGTTCTAACCCCCCTGCCACGGGCAGGGACACCTCCCACCAGCCCAGGTTGCTCCAAGCCCCGTCCAACCTGGCCTGGGACACTTCCAGGGATGGGGCAGCCACAGCTTCTCTGGGCACCCTGTGCCAGGGCCTCACCACCCTCAAAGTAAAGAATTTCTTCCCCAGTATCTAATCTAAAACCACCCTCTGCAAGTGGGAAGCCATTCCCTCTGTCTTATCACTCCATGCCCTTAACCTGAAGCCCTCCTGTAGCCCCTGAAAAGGCAATAAGATATCCCTGGAGTCTTCTCCAGGCTGAACCACCCCAACTCTCTCAGCCTGCCACAGAAGAATTCATTTTACTTGCTTTTTTTCCTCTTCCTGAGATTAAAAATCACATCCAATTAATCAGTTGATTGCTCCATTTTTATTACTTGTTTTTGAACTCCTTGGCTGACACTGAGTCTCTTTTGGGACAGGAACTGTTACCAAGGTTCTCAGGTGGGTCTTTCACAGATCTGGTATGTAACAACAGCAGGTTTGCTTCAAGCTGGTCTTCTAATATATCCCAGCTAAAGCCCTCAGGTACTGCTGTAATTGAAGTTTGAGTAATCCAATATGATGCTGATCAAACTCCTGATCTTTTAATAACACAGTGTAGCTCTCCCAGCAGTTGCTATCTCGCTGACAGTCGTGTCTGGATCGCTTCCTTTGGGCCAAGGCTTTGAACAGAGAAGCTGACAGATTTCTGTTTGCTTTAGATTTTATCACAAATTGTTTTAAAGCTTTTTAAAGATATATCAGGTGGCTCGTAAAATCCACAGGCATTTCAATAAAAAAAGGAGAGGGAAAAAAAGGAGTTCTATTAGCTGTCCTGGTGAAGATCAGTATTAAATGTTTCTAAAGAGGAACATAAACACCACTCGGGGGCTCTGCTCCTTCCCAGCTCCGTGTTAGTTCTTGTTTATGGAGCCTGTAGGCAAAGCCATAGAGACAGCCCTAGTTACCATGCACAATGCTCTCCACTGAAAGGCAAATGTGCACATTTTTCCTCTCATAATTTCCATTCAAAGTACAAATTTAAGGTTTCTGAGCCTCGTCTCTCTACACAGGAATAATTCAGCTGCAATTTACACTTCTGATGTGCTCAAAATGAACACCAAGATGACTCATATGATGTTTATAAGATGCTTATATTTGCTGGTACATACCTTGCTACAAACAACCTGTAATTTAAGTATTCAAAAGTCTTGCTTCTGCATAAAATTACTACTAACCATAATTTTGGGGACTATGACCAGAGCTTCAATTTCAGGCTTGCAAAACTCTCCCCACATAATGATTCTCAAAAGTGTGAGTGGATTTTCTTCTCTGACAACGGCAATCATTGTATCTCTGTAATTGCAGAAAAGATTACCTGGCTTTTAATTCACATTAGTCAGCTCCAACAATACTGTGCTTCTTTCCTTTCCTTTAGAATAAACTAATTATCATCAATCAGCCCAGTGGAATGTTACCATTCTCCATAACCTGCCTTTCAGAGGTAGTCATAAATGCTAGAAACTAGCTAATACAAACTAATCAGAGCCCTAGAAATATCTCAAAACATATTTGCACTGCAGTCTATCATTTTTGTCACATTATTTCTAATATTGTATTTTGCCTGGACAACAATAGTCTTTTCATATAGTTATATAATGCTCTTCATCTAACTATTCAAAGCTCCTGCATTAATTAAAAGCATAAAATCCTTGAGGAGTGTTGCAGATACTACAATATTTCTGACCCTTCAATGTTTTCATTGTCAAAAGGTGATCGATACAGCTTTACTCATTGAGCAGTTTGCACATAGAAAACTTTTCAGACCAATTTTTTCGCTCATGCCCAACTTTGTGCACCAACTCACAACTTCAGGGCCTGGAGTCACACGCAGAGAAACCACGGGAGGGGTGACTGTCACTGTCCCTGCACTTGCCACACCCACTCCTGTCCAAGGATAACAGCGAGTTACGGCTCCCACCTCGTATTTCCTTCCAGCTGGTAGAGCTCATGTGAGGCTTTACAGCTCCCAGGGGAAGGCAAGGGAGCTGGAAGCCTTGGGAAGCAGCCCATGTGCCGAGTCTATAATCAGCTGTGACGCACGGGGAGCTTCAAGCACCATATGGACAGGCCCAGAGACGCTCCAGAGATGGGACTTTGCGTTTGGTGTTACCTGTGACATCCAGAAACAAGCCTTCCCTTCCATTCCCTGACAGATCAGTGATCAATAATTCATCTGATCACTGAAATGCAGGAAAAGGTGCCACTTCCCTGGGGGGTATGAATAACTGTGTGGTTTTGAAAAGGCACGCTGCCTTAGAACGCAGCAGAAGATGTGCTGCAGGAAACGTATGACACGGTGACAAGCTGCTCTACACCCAACCCTGTGTCATCCTGACATCACCTGAACACTGAACTGCCAGTTCCAGGGCTTGTTTATGCAAAAGGCTGTTATTAAAACGCTGCAGTTGAATTAAGCACTCAAAGAGAAAAATCCAGGCACCAAAAAACAAGCTCCATGGAATAAATGAGATTTACCAAGATTATCTTGAAATAATCACTGAAATTGAAGTGGCCCCAGTCTGCCCCAAGAGTCAAGGCTGTAAATACAGGTAGGACTCTTTCAGCTGTTATTTTGGGACCTTGGATTAGGATAATTCTCTTGACATTGGTGCATAAAACTTAAACAGTGGCTGAAAACCCACTGTGCCTGTTGTCAGCTCTGATCGATAAAAACACATACCCAGGATAAACGAGCTGAGCCTTCAGTGGCAACACCCACTTTGGAGGGAGCTGTCACAACTGTGAGTTTGTGTGCCCCCAGGGAGAGCACATGTGAGAAACTGGGTGGTTCAGCTGCAGCCGCCTTTGCTGGGCGTGTGAGAGAGGAGTGGGGGGACTTCAGCAACAGCCGAGCACAAACCAGGAAAAACATGAAAGAAGAATGATTAAAATTCAACAATAAATCAATTATCAGAGCACCATGTGCTCTTCTCGGCCACAACCGACATAAATGCTCTAAACCTGGTTGGAAGTGTCTGTTCTGGCCCTTTCCTGAATGAAGGGAAACAGCTCAGACACAAAACACTGGGATTTGCTGACTTTTTTAATGACGTATCCTAATAAGACTGAAAGGGTTTGTGTGTCCCCAGCGTGTGACCGAGTGGATTAGGCTGGGGAGGGCTCACCAAAACCAAGGGGACTGGCCAGACCAAGCCAAGGCATTTGCTGGGCTGGCAGCCACTGCCAGCCTGGAATGAGCCCCTGGAATCCAGCTCCGGTCCCTGCCTGCTCGGGCTTGCCATGAATCAGGATCCAGGGAATTCATTTAAATAGTCCAATAACCTGCAGTCAATGCTGCCTTTGCTATGTATCTATTGTCATTTTTACTACTTATTTTGAGTGTATTTTCTGCTGTAGAACTACCAGGAATAGACAAATGCAGACAGATGACACTATTTGCCTGGGAGAGTGTTACAGCTTCACGGAGATATCAATCCCAGCCAGATCCGAGCTCCAGTGTGCCATGGGAGAGTGTAGGAGAGGTCAGAGGAACAACCTCCAGCCACCATTTCTTCTCAAATCCCAGAGAGAAATGCTTGAAGATGAGAATTTCAAAAGAATTCTACTCAGGAGTAGACACAAACTTACATTCCCAGTAGTTTCCAAAGGTAGCTATGAATGTCTCCTGTAGTCTCTGCCCGGAGCTTTTCTGCAGCTGTGCACAAACACCACCTGCCTAAATCCAAGAGTCTCCAGAAAACCACAAAGGTCTGAGTTCATAGGACTGATTATAATGCACAATTAATCCATAGGCTTAGTTAATACAGTTCCCTCAGTAAGAGAAGGAGGGAAATCCTCCTTTTTTCATTCTCCTCTGGGATCTGGAATCAAAAGTGGTAATTATGGTTTTTACTTGTGAGTAAAAATACTGATTTAACAGGTAGGAGCAACCATAAATAAAGAGTATTTAAATGTGAAAGCAGATATTGCTTCCTGTGGAATTGACTTCAAAGATCAGACATTTACTAGTGTTCTGGAGGTACAAACTTATGGACAAGAAAACGTTTATTCTTCACCCCCTGGCAGTGCTGCACAGTTGTTTATTTTGAAACTTGAATATTTAGAGTTTTCTGATTCAGCTCTAAAAGCCCCAAGTTGGAGCCCCAGGATACCTGAGAGCAACTAACAACCATGTTGGAAAGATCAGAAATTAGGTTTTACCTTCTTTCCTCTCAAAAGTCTTTTTCTTTTGCCTATTCTTTTACTCTTCCTTTCAGAATTGCTGTAAAATTCCAATAACTGAAACACCTTAGTTATCATGACTATTCACCCAGGGTTTGTTAAGGCCATGAGATGGAATTATGTGTTCCCCTAACTCTCCGAGGTAGACATTAGGTGGGCACAAGGATTCAATTACACATAATTAGATAATTTTGATAAAACTCCTGCAACTGGATTTATTTCCTTTTCTCAAGGCAAGGTCTTGAAATAATGAAAGATAAAGAAGTCGGGGTGGCTACACCTCATCCAGGGGTGCCTTCACTTGACTGCCCTGAGCTGAGCTCATGCAGCATGGCACTTGTTGCACCTGTAGTAAGAACTGATATAAGCTTCCCTTTTGTCAAATACATTTTCCTTATTCTCCTTCTGTTGAAGTGCTTCTGGAAATAACCACCTCTGTGTCACAGCATCCCCACACTGTGTGTTGAGTCAAATGCAGCTTTCAAAGAGAGAATGGTGCAAAAGCATCCTGAATCCCTCCACTGGACTAATTTCTCCTGTTCTAATAAAAATTAAATGAATTAAAAATGCCTTGGCATTTCCCTAGAGGTGCATGGTGTTACATCCTTCAGCTTTTATCACAGGACATGGCAGAAGCCCATACATTGATTTGCTGGGCAGAGAAAACAGTCCAAATGCAGAATTGAAGTTTGCTCTCTTCAACAAACCCAGAATTCGATAGTAGTAAGTTGCATCTCAAACCTTACCCACTTAATAAATGCAGGGGTCACTTTAGCAAACCCTTCTTTGCTCTCAGACAAGTCCCTCAGTATTCCTTGTAGCCCAGCTCTTAGCTCTTCTGAGGCCACAGTGTTTGGAGAGTTCCCACCCATGCTGGGATCAGGCTCCACTAGTGACACCAGTGCCTCTTCCAGGACTGGGCTAACCAGCAGTGGCCCTGCAAAGTCACACTCTGGCTCTGGAGGCAGCTGCTCCCAAAATCCCTCAGGCAAAGGTCAGGAAACCTGCCAGGAAACCTCCGAGGTTTGACCCAAACCCCCAGGGCTGGGGTTGCTGTGATTGCAAGATCACTCTAATCAGTAAAATAGAAGCTTCTTTCCATCAACAGTTAATCACAGAACTTCACTTGTCTCTAAGTTCCTTCAGTTGCCTTGACAGATGAGAGCACCATAATATAAATAAGAAATGACAATTTACCAAAGAAGGTTAACATAAGGTCATGACCTTTTTTCTAGTTGACTTCTGCAGCTTATTCATGTGTGAAAACACGCTTTTGTAGCTGTAGCCTCAGCATCCCTTACAGATCTGGACTTGTGCCAAAAACTGAGCTTTAAAATTACCATTTAAAATGGTATTTATGTTCAGAAAATATCAGTTCTGCCTTTTGCAATGCTCCAGTAGAACTGTTTAGCATTAGAATAAAATATTAAATATCTATACATTTCACAGCATATCTCCCTGCCATTGGCTGCCAGTGGTACCTGTGCTTAACAAACAAGAAAGTATTGCACATACACACATTTCCACTCCCTTCCTCGGACCATGTTACAGCTTTCTGAGCAAATCCACCCACGGCCCCTGCCCAGAAATGCCCCTGAAACACCACAGGCTGGTATGGATCCACAGGGTACAGCATCAGGCCATCAGTCAGACACTGGTAAATGTCAAATATTAATTTGTCATATTATGTGTGCAGTGATTTAAATCCAAATCCCTTCTCATCACTCCTTTCCATCAAACACACGAGGAGCGGGAGGAAAGCAGGAGCTCTCTGTCACAATCTGTAATGCCTGTGCCAGTAGCTGCCAGAAAATATTTCTCTGTCAGAGAAGCAAACTGAAGTTCTGAGCATGAAGGCTGGAGAGTGAAAGCTGCACTACAACATGGAGATAATTAGTTTTGAAAGGCTAATCAGGTCACAGCTCTGGCTGGCATTTCTGTAGAGACACACGTGCCTTCACCTCACCGCAGCCTCTTGCTGTAAGTGTCCCTCTCTGAAGTGAAGACCTGACACACCACATAGTTCTGAGCGTAAATCCTGCCATAAGAGCCCCCAGTTATTTGGGAAAGAGCCCTCATCCCTCAGCAGGGGCAAGGACCCCAAAGTGTGGGGTGTGCCAGGCTGTGCTGCTCAATCCCCTTCCCCAATGAGCCACAAAACCACCTGAGGAACAGAAGGTTTAGTCAATGCTGAGAGCAATAACTGGTTTAAGATTATCTCACCAATTAGATGCTGTTTTCTGCATATTCATGGCACCTTGTGCCTTGCACACACCTTTGACACACTAGAAGGTGATGTTGAGCATCCTCAGCTCATTCTAGCTGTGAAATTAGTCTTCTGAGTCTCCAAAATAACTGTTCACAAATCCCCAGCAATGATTGATCAAACCAGCAGTATACTTCATTATGTTGCTGGATTCCCTTCCTTAGCATTAAACAGCTACAAATGGCTAAAAAATATTTTAAAAAGCCCAGTAGTTATTTCCTGACAACATCTTTCCCTTTTGTCAGAAGGATGCTCAATTTTTTTTTCTGAAAAACACAATCAATCTTTCCACTAATAATGACTCGCTGAATAAAATCTGTGCTACTTTCATGCTGCTTTTCTAACAATGCACCTTATTTGTACCTTGGCTTATAAAAAATCTCGTACACCAATCGATCATTTCAGTCACCAGTGAAATAAAACCAACCATGAGACGAATAATGGGAGCAGAACAATAGGGCCCATCTATTTAACGCTCCAGTTTAGACTGAGGGCTAACATAAAGCACAATGATGCTATAAAGGCAGAAAGAATGTAACAACACAGAACAATAACCTTTATTCCTCCAAAAACTCTGGTTAACCTCAATGAGAAGCTGTTTTACTCCCATCTGCAAAATTACTCCTTTGAGCAATGCAGGGGCATCAATAAAACCCCAATTCAGTCCCACGTCCTGAAAGACCTTCCAGCAGCACAGACAGTTTTGTCTGGAAGTTCACTTTTCCCTCATGTAGTAATCTACTACTAAGTTACTCATGCAGCAACATCTGATGGCCAGAAGTTGGCCAAAGTTGGCCAAAATTGGCCTTTTTGCAGGTCAGTACAGCCACATGCTCCTTGCCATTATCACCTCTGCAAAAGCTCAGGAGTATTTAGTGTCACCACTATGTTCTGTGACTTGAGCCTTTCCAGTTCATTCCATGTTTCCATTTTTGTCTGAAGATTTCAAAAACATGACTTCAAAACCGCTAATAATATATTCCCCTGCAATTCCTGGTCAGATAAAATATAGTACAAGAATCAAATACCTTAAGCCCTGTTTGAGTTTTTAAAGAATGTCAAAATGCTAGAATTCAAAGTATATTTTAAGAAAAGAACTATGCAGGAAGAACATAACTATCTAACTAACCAACTAACTATTTTAAAGGAAGAAGGACTCTTGCATGCCAAGAAAATTAGGATTACAATGAACAGGACTCCTGCTTTCAAAGACTTGGGCTTTGGACAACTTTTATGAAGATCTGAAAGCACAAAGTAGTCATCAAAAGGTAGACCTGTACACCATATAGACCTGTACACTGGTTGATGGGCATATCACCACTCAGTCCCCAAAAGAGGCAGAAGAAGGCTGAGAAGAAGCAGCAGGAATCTGGGAAACAGGCAGGGTATTCCTGGGCTCAGCTCTCAAGAGGCCAAACTGAAACCAGAGAGGACCATAACAAAATGCTTCAGTCAAAAAAACACCCTCATCTACAGCTTGTTTATAGTCTGCAGGTGGATCTCAACTGATAGGTTGCCACAGAAAATAATTCTATCCTCTTTTAGTGAAGAAAGGAGTGCAGCCAAATCAATTATGAAGTTAGGATAAAGCATTTGACAGGCAAGAATACAGTGCTTTGTACAAACCTTAAAAAGGAGCTGGGCAATGGAAAAAGGAAATCCTGGAAGAAACTAATTTGTGATAACCTGTGCAACAGGAAAAGCCAGAGAAGACAGTTTCCAGATAACACAGTTCATGAAAACCTACCCTGAGATACTAAAATAACATCAATGATGCTGTTCCTGCAGCAGTGAAATGCAGTGGAGGGTGGAATCCACAGCAGATCGTATGGCAGCACACACACATTACCTGCGTCAGGGGAGAGCTCAGGAGGAAGGAACTGCTCTGGCCTGCAATCCAGCACCCCTTGGATACTGACACCCGACCTCCTCTGCCTTTTGCAGCATCTGATGATGCACAAAATGCAGTGGCAAAATGCCAATACATCAGTAGGGCTTGTTTGCACCCACTCTGTTTATCAGTGCACCTTAAAGAGGTCTGGCCATAACACATTATGTGATCTGACACAAGCTTATGGGATGTTTTGCTTCTGCACAAAGTCAAGCTTTTGCATAAGAACAAATTTTACCCTATAATGCACTAACTAGACTTGTATTTCCCTTAGGAAAAAGACAAATGGGCTTACATAGCATGTGGGTTTAAAACCTTTTTTATTCAGCTAATCTCTAGCTGTGGAATTGTGATTGAAATGTGAAATGTATGTGTATTTTCTGATAAGAACCATTTTGCTTTAGAGGCAGAGGAAATATTATCAGGCGTACACACTTTCTTCAAGTTTTTCAATTCATGATGGAAATCCCATAATCAGAACATGGCACAGCCAATCCAGGTTAAGTGATAACATTTTTTTCAACAAAATAAAACAAAGCCCCAACCCTTTGAAGTGTTCTTGCAGTTGCATCTTCATAATCCAGACATGAGAAGATCCGCACCCTCGACAACTCTCAGAGTACGCTCTTGGGCTGGTGCCACATAAAAGCCAGCATCTCCTTCCCCTTTCCACTGCCTCCTGTGATTCCCTACCAGCAGTGAGACACAGCACAGAACTCACCTCCACACGATTTGCCATCGTCCTGCAGTTTCTGGCCAGCTGGACACTTGCAGTGGTAGCTGCCGATGGTGTTGCAGCACTGCTCCTGACAGCCCCCGTTCTCCACCGTGCACTCGTTGACATCTGCCAGAGGAAAGCACACAGCAGTCAGGAAGGAGTGGGCACTGACCACGTTTCCTGGGGATTTGAGGACAATGGTGTGTGATTCCAACGTGATAAAGTGAGAAGGTTACTGCGATGTACAGATCCTACAGGACCCTGAAGCCCCCCCAGGAGCAGTGACTCTCAGATATGTTGTTGAACCCCCCAGATGGACCAAGTTGCACCAGAGGAAGTTCAGACTGGATATTAGAAAAATTGCTTCATGGGAAGTGTTGTCAAACTCTCAGGCTGCCCAGAGAAGTGGTGGAGTCACCATCCCTGGAGGGATTTAAAAGACAAGTATCATAGAAATATTACAGTTGCAAAACACTGCTAAGATCATCAACCATTAGCAGATGAGGCACTCGGGGACACAGTTTACCGGGGATGGGGGAACGGCTGGACTTTTTAACCTACACAATTCTATGATTCTAAGAGTTGCAAGGGTGGGATTTTCCTCCCCTGTTCTGCACAAACTGAGTGCAGAGTCCACCCTGCAGGTTCTACCCAACGCGTCACCTTCCACCTCTGCACAACCACATCAGGAACAACCTTAACACAGTCACTTCCAGCAGCCTCACTCATGTATTAGGTTGTTTCCAGCAGTAGTGGCAGAGATGAGAAACTTCTGAAAGATGGTAGTATTTTAAATCAATTAAGGTCCTGCTTTCTGTCATCTATGCACCTTATTCACCTGGTGAGTTAGTGTTTGCCTGTAGGAGTATGAACTTTCGCCAAATGGAAGAAAGACCACGAAACTGCTTGACAAGACCGAGTGTCAAGAAGGAGAGCTACAAGCAAGAGCTGTTTCCTATAAAAGAAAGTTCCTTGCCTTATATCAGGTTGTTGCGGGTTTCCTAGTTTATGAATTCACAGTCATGAAGTTAAATACCATTGTTGCGAGCCCTACAAAATGGAGTCTGGTTTTCCCCCTCATGCTGTCCCCGCTCCCCGATTGGTCAGATTTGCCCCAGATTTTCCTCGTACGGTTCCCTCAGCCCTCGTTTACCCTTTATGGCCGTGATCCTGCCCTGACATTCCTGTCATGCAGGAGGATTTGCAGCTTTTCCCAAGTTCAAGCCCTGTCTGGAAAGTTCCACGCTGCCCTCGTGTAAGCCGGTGCCATTTCAATAAATGTGCCATTCCATCCCAGCCCTGCCTGGAGTGTGCCTCTCCTTCTTACCCTCGGAGGGTCTCGTCTTTTGAACCTTACCCATTGTAATTGAAGAACACTGAATAACAGCGTGGAAGAATAAATAGGCAAATAGGCAGCCAGTGGCAGAGAGAAATCGATAGCAAAGACTCTGTGCTTTTTAACCCTGTATTTATGTACACCACGTAAGAGATTCCAAGGAAATCATCGGGCCCAGGATGAGGTTGCAGATGCCAGATCTCACATCCACAAGGCCTTTGGGCACAGGTTGGGATCACACGTTGCATTCAGGCTAGAGAGCATGAAAATCAGGAGGAGGAAGATTAAGCAAGAGAAGATAAGCATCACCACGACTGTAAAAACCACAGGCAGTTACTTCATATTAGCAGCACTGCACATTCCCAATGGGGAAATGAGGCTTTAAAAAAAAAAACCCACTTAATTAGTTTGCAAAGACAAATCAAAAAAAGAATTTCACATTCATGCAAGAGAGGTGAAAGCCTTTCAACTGCAAACCTTCGATGTTAAAGACTAAGATTTACCAAGGTTTGTTAGTTCTTTGATGAGCTCAAGCTTCACTTTACTGGCTCATTTCCGATCCTGGCTAAAAGCCAGGGGGTAAAAGAAATTTTTGAGGAGGTTTCAGACTATTAAAAAGCTAAAAGAAAAGTATATAATGAAACACAAGTATTTGCTAAAGTGCAGCTGAAGAGGCACAAACTCACTAAAACCAACCCATTCCTCTGCAGCTCCAGACTAAACCCAGAGACCAACACAACGAAAACGTCTTTGTTCTCGGTGATACTGAAAAACACTGGTTGGGCATTAAAAAAATAAATAAAGCAAAAGCTTATCTCAGAGCTCCACAACAAACCCAATCCTAACTCGCGTGAAGTCAACAAGGCTCTTCTCAATTTCACGGGAACGCAATTTAGACAGAAACTTTTCCACAGAAAAACACTCCCCCCCTCCCCGACTCCGCTCCGAAATGCAAAAACAAACGGTACCAAAATAAGATGTGCGTCTGTTCGCTTCTCTTGGGCAAGAGACGGGAGGAACATATGACAGGCGACAGATTTTGGACACGTTCCCCAAAGCATGGGGAGAAGGCACGATGCTCTCGGTGCCGTGCACGAGAGCGGCAAAGGGGCGCCTTCCGAGGGGCTCGCTCCCCCCTCGCCCGCACACGTCTTGATGTGCCTCGTGGTAATAAACTGTAATGAGCCACATAATGACCCTGCTCCACAGTTTCGGCTTCTATTTATACTAACAGTAGTGAAAACTAATCAAATCTTGTGCTCTTTTTATTTTTTTCAAACAAAGTAAAGGGAAGAACTACTTTAGTGTTCCACGCCGCATTCAGCACCCACAACGCCACATATTGACTGAGCAAGGTGGTCTGTGAGATACAGCCCCATTTATTAACACCAGTGTCTACATTTGGAACCAAAATATTGGAAGAAAACCTTTCCAGCTGAGGAGCTAATCACTATCCTCTTGATTTCACCAGGGTGTAATCCATTTGGAAGAGTGCAGTGCTGTTGCATACTAATACATGGAATGTTTCTGCTTTGATTGCTGTTCTATTAGCAGTCAGGAATCTTTTCCCTTCTTGTTCAGCATAAAATGCCATGGTCCAGCTGTGAAAGTATTGGTGCTGTATCACAGAGAACCTCATTTTCTCCTTCTTCCAACTCTATCTTCTTAATGCTCTGTCCAGGATTTCCTTGCCTCTGCCTTAATACTTGTTTTCATCCTTTCATGGAATGTTTTCATCATTTCTTTGCTGCTTTTTACACCAGAAACTCACTGGTTGTTTTTTTTCTCTATTATACTCACAAAACCTGACTTATCATCCCCATGCCTCTTTAAAACAAATACCTTATTTAAAGCTAATCATCATAAAATAAGCTATAATTTAATTTCGGAGTTAAGACACCAAAATAAGCCTTTTGATACAGCTTTGTGCCTATTACAGAGCACTCACATATGAAAGAATACACTCAATAAGTATAAATTACACTAGTTTAAGGTTAAAAGCTACGAAAATTTGCTCTCTAAGCATCCCCATCCTTCGCTGTCCTCTCCCCGTACAAGACCTTCCCCGCTGCCTGCACCCTGCCAAGCTGTTTTGTACAACTCAATAACAAAGGTCAGATGTTGCCTCCGTCCAAGGAGCACAAAAATAAATGGCCTGAAAGTGAAGTAATTAAGAATGTGTTTTACATTTGTAAGAGGGTGGTTCATATGGCTCTGACAAGCCACAATCAGCTGTTCCGTATTCCTAAAACAGAGCACTCAGGATTTTAAGATCTGATTACAGCTTTGCCACTGGAAAAAAAAAAAAACAACAACAACAACCCACCAAAAAGTAAACCCAACAAAAACAATTCTGTCAAATGATACATTTCTGTCTGCTTTCCATATTCAATGTCACTCGAGGTTGCAAATATATTTTGCTTTTTGAATAGTGAGAAAAATGACAGAAAATTTCTGACACGTAACAAGTCTGCCACGTTAGGTCTGACAAAAGTTCAATGTTATCAAGCCTATCAATCCATCTGTAATGACACGCTGTAGGCACTTCAGGAAGAAATAAATGTGATGTTTGCTACTGCAATGTTTCACATTTATTTATGGAGCCAATGTTGCAACACGAAAACATTATCCGTGGGACACGCTGGATGGGAGCCTTCAATCCTGACGTGGGAAGTCGTAGGGAAAAATAATTGAAAACACCTTCCATGTAGATTAACTTGATATTAACTTTATGTATGATCTGCCTACCACACTGGGGAGGAAAAGTCCACGATATATTTTAAATCCACTAGTATGTTAAATACGGATTGTTGACATGTGTCCATGTCCACAGTCCCTGCACATGTGGTATTACAGAGTGGCATTATGTAAAAAGATGTCCTTTTTCTAAAAATCTCATAAAATATTTGATATGTGCAGGAGCATGCCTTTTATTTTCATTAAATGGACCACCTTTGCCCAAGTAACCATGCCTAGGAGAGACATGCTAAATGAAGAAGGACTGATTTCAAGCCTTACTTCTCTATTCTTATTTAATGCTCCTCACTCCCTGTCTGAAAATATCACACATCCTCAGCTCTGGGGAAAACAACCCTTCACCAAGGTTTTTATGAATATCCAGGTGATTTCACATTTCCAACGATTAAATGAAAACTTTATATAAAAGCAGACACTGCACAAAGTGCTTTTCATTAGGAACTCCAATTTGCAATCCAGCAGCAGTGACCTGGACTGTCAGTAGCTCTCAAAGGTAACAAGCAGATGAAGAAGAAAAAAAAAAATCAGTCTGAAAAGCAGAAATATATTGGCACTGGGGCAGAAGTGTCCTCTACACTGGGCTCTCAGTCAGGGCTGCAGCTCAGCAGAGTCTCCTAGGGCAGCTGAATTCAGCATCTTTAAAAACCAGTGGGGGATGAAGCCTGTCCTGAGCACAACGCTGGCTGGACCTGGGGAAGGAGAAAAAGCCCCTGCAAGGAACAGGAGCTCAGATCTGCAGCAGGAAAACCATGGAGTGAAACAGCACTGAATTTTGGCATCAGTTTGTATGTTCAGATCTATGGAACACACCAGTTAACCCACTGCCTGCAGATTAAAGTGTTTGTGTTTTACCCACACAACAACTTTATGCACTATGTATTAATATAATGAAAGGAACCTCACAGCTGCAGCCTGGTATTTAAAACCCATTTTCCAAGGTTTCTATATTTATCAGCTACATATGAGCAACAACTTTATTTATTTAACACCACCACGGGCAAACTTGCCATTCTGGTGCCCAGCTTTGGGGCTCACCCACACTCTGACCCAGCAGCCACCGACTCCAGCACGTGTCAGAGCTCCCTGGACTTGTAATAAATCACTGAAGCAGAATAAAATCTGTAAAATCATTCACATTGTTACTGCAATCCCGCACGAACAAAGCCCACCAGCACAGAGAGGGGAGGTGATTTTGATTAGTTTAAAAGCATTAGGCTAAAGCACTGTGCTTCAATTAAGGGTCAAAGCAAGCAGAACACATTTATTTAGTGGGAAGACAGCATTTCACTAATAACACTAATAACACTTGGGACTTTCTTCTGAAGGCTGTGAAGAAGATGGTCTGATTTTGGGAATCTAAATGTTAAATATCTTTAAGAAAGCTGTTTGATTACTCTCTCTGACAGGCACTGGCAGCTTATATTGACTTTTATAGCAATTTAGAGATGTAAATTCCTAACTCGGAAAACATTACTCAAATGCTGTCGGGTAAAAGAACCCTCATAATGGTTAGGATCGAAGCCTAAATATAGTTTATCATGTGCAACTTGAACGCCCTGATATGTGCACCTTAATATATCTGAGTGCCTGGTACACAAAGGTGTATATCTGCAACTATTTTACAATTTGCTCTTACAAGGCGGAATAGGCAAGTGTCTGCAAATCACAATGCATATCTGACAATTTTTTAGTAATTTGATTCAATTTTTTTTAAAGTGCTGAAGATCCAGCAAATAGGTACCTTCTTAACGTAGGTTTTGCATAGTGTTTTTCTGTTAATTACCGCTTAGATGGTGTGCAACCAAAACCATATGACTAAAATAATCTGGAAACCTGAGCCAGTTGATTTGAACTTTAAAGGCCACTCACTGCTGTGAGAAAACGCAGTTCACACCAGCACAGACACACACAGATCACAGCAGTGTTCTACAGGAATAAAACGTAATGAGCAAATATACTGGACAGGCTGATGGGCACGACACTCACACCCCAAGACTGCATTTGGCTTTTCCTTGGCTCTCTGCTAAAGCTTTGCAGCAGTTGTCTTTGGGCAGTAATTGTCTCTAAAACATAAATTACATACATCACTTCCACACTAACCATAAATTCCCCGCCTGAACAGCAAACAAAGCTGCTCATTCTGATAGTCAGCGCAGCCCTGCCCGGCTATTGATTAAGCACTCTCAATGCTTTATTGGGTTTTCCTCCTCCACAAAGTCAATAACAGGATGAATATTTCTTCTGGGGCCGTTATGAAGTATCATAAATCTGCACCATTATTAACAAGCACCTGATTAGTGGAGCAAACTTATCTGAGAGTTTGGCACAGGCTCCTGGAGCGTCACCTCCCACAAAACACCCATCACTGCCACTGTCTGCTGCAGCAGCTGGGCTGCTTGTGCTCTCACAACTTATCACCTCCTTTTTTTTTTCCTCCTTATTTTTTAATTAAAGACATTACTGCTGCACTCATTCCTTTTTATGCCCATGTCACATTCCTACATGCAGAGAACATCAGTCACGTAACGATTATGTGCATGGGCCATGTTCCCCAGGGATGTGGGTCTCTGCCATGGTTTGCTTTCTTTTTTCTCTAAAAACTTCTATTTAATATAACTTAAGATGCAAAACCAAAAGCAAACAGAGTTCCTTCTTAAACACACTTAGCTGGCATTCGTTTTTCCTTATTGAAATCATCATCTGAAGAAAAAAAACCCCAAACACGTTCATCAATCACTTGCACTTGCTCACATTAAGAACAACTCCTTTGAAGTCAGAATAAAATTCTGTGGGGGGGGAAAAACAGGCTCAAAGTTTAAATAAGTGAAACAACAAGCTCATAAAGCCCAAGGTGTTGGCACACACTGCTGGGTTAGGCTGGACCTGTAGCTCATTTCGTGCCACGGCAGAGAACACTCAGTTCTCCTCTTTACACCAAGTTCTCCTCTTTACACCAACTAGAACAACTAAACCAGAGGTGGAGGAAAAAGGTCTATCAGAGCACAATGAAATCCTGTAATAATGCTCATTTTTAAGCTCTGGTTTCCCAGTCAAGGTATGAATAATGCAACGGAACACCCCAGAACATCCGAAGAAAGCAACACCAGCCAAAGGGATGCTAATTGGCAGCAATTGGAGCTGATTGTGGAGTGCTGGAGCTGTGATTACAAACAGAGCCCGAACCTCAAGTACTGCTGCTGCAATTAAAGATATTTTATCAAATTAGACAAGTGTTTGCGTTTGCCTGCGAGGATGGCTCTGAGAAAACACAGAAGAAAGCAAGGCTGGCTGTAGGGCACCTCCCCACACCCGAGCTCTGCCGAGATGGGTTTCTTTCTGCTTTGGCTTTTAATGCCACAAAACGGAGCCTTCTTAGAAAGAATTCAGGACTCTGCAGTGCCAGCCTTAAGGGCTGTTGCTTTTGTCTAGAAGTGCTTTAGCCCTTAAAATGCAGTCTCTTTGTGGTGCACCTAACTTCCAGCACTGACAAGTGCTGGTTATGTGCACACAAACACAGACAGACTTTGAACTTTGGAAGTTTGATCCCACAATAGAAGTCCTTACATATTTTTGCAGGCAGGTAAACATTCTTCAACATCATTTCTAAAGCAGTGATTATGAGCAAGACTTCAGCACCCTCAGCAACTGGATTTCTCTTATGTTTTGAGTGCTGAATCCCAAAAACAAGCCCCAGGGTTGAGTTCAGCCGAGCCAAGTCTGGGACATTTCTAAAAGCTTAGCCCTTCCAGTCATTGAGCTTTACAGATAAGAACTAATGGCTTCCATATTTTTAAAAAAAAAATCAAGACTATGCAAATTTGTGAAGGTTTTCAGGCCAAGAGAGCTGATAAGTGACAGCCAGCAACATATAGAAGTGTAAATAACCTAAAGATACCCATGGGTTAGGTAGTGCCAACATCTTCAGGAGCAAACACAGGCTCAGAGACCACAGCACTGGCACCAAAAAAGAACAGCGAGGAAGCAAAGGTGGCAGCTCATGCGTTCTGCTCAACCTGTATTTTTAAGAGGTTTAAGGTGTCACATCCTACAAAGAGCACTGCAATAGTTCAACACATAAATAACAAAACCAGAGATAAAGATAGAAGTGTCTGTTGTTGATGCCTTTCAAACTCCCAGGGAAAAAAGGCAAACAAGCAATTTCAAACAGAAATAAATCCTCATTCCAGGTAAAACCTGTAAGCATGGCTCAGATTCTACCAGTTCAGTGGTGGCATTCCATGTGCAACGTGGGATGTTCAAAAGCTCTGCTATATTATCACTAAATATAGCAGCAACTGGAGTTTGGGACAGCAGGAAGGTGAGGAGGATGAGCTCCAGCCAGCAGGATGCAGGGACAGGGACCTGAGAGCTCCAAGAACAGCTAATCTGGAAATCAGCTTCCCAACACTCACCTAAAGGAAACTCAAATCACAGCTTTAGCTTCCAGCTGCAGAACAAACAAGGGAAAGTCCTGTTGTAAGGGCAGAATAGAGTAAGTTGTTTATTCCAGCTTTGTGCCTTTCTGTCTTTGCACTCAGAGGCAGAACTGATCAGTCTGAGAAAGGGAACAGCTCCTTTTATCTATGCCTGTAAAACAAACATCTCCAATCCAGCAGTGTCCTGGCTTCCACTGCAGCACTCTGGGAAAGGGACACTGAGGCACTCCAAGCCAATTCTGATGCTTCAGTTCACACGAGGACAGGCTCTCACCTGGCACAAAGCCTCACCTGATGCCATGGCAGGCCGTGGGTGCCAAGGGATGGGTGCTGTCCCAGGGCAAAGCTCCAGAGGAGAGCGAGTCAAACCCTCCTGCCTACAGACCCCACCAAGCCCAGAAGTTGCTGCTTATCCTACAAACAGGGTGATTATTACAATAGAGTGGTCTGAGCAAGCTGACAAATCGGGCAGCTTAAATTTTAAGGCACTCCTATTGTAATAAGCAATTTCCTTACAAAATATTCTTTTTCATAATATAATTAACCCCAGGACTAAGCATGTGAGCAAATTAGTTCATTTTTCACATGAATAATGAAAACCTTTTTTTCTTTTTTCTTTTCCCGAACCATTATGAACAGAAATGAATGTAAAGAATTTCTCAGCAGAGAAAGGATGATGTGTGCCCGGCTTCCAGTTTAGAATAGGAATTCATTAGGGAGATTAAAATGGAAGCTCCTACTTTCTTTTCTTAGTTTGCTTAAGAGTTGTCCTTGCTAGTCAACCAAAAACTTTACTCACCCTCAGATCCACCCTAGGATCAAACAGCCTCTGCTAGAGACTGAGACAGGTTAAATATTTTTTTCCTTCCTATGTCCTCATGAACATTCTCTCCCATCTTTTTTTTCCATTTCTAGAGGATCTTTCTAACAGTTCTGTGGGCAGAATTACTCACTGCCCTGACAAAAATCCTGCACTAACTCTAGCTGTAAAGTCGTCTCACTTTCTGCTACAGAACATAACGTTTCTGTAATTGTTCCCTGCGTGGCTGAAACACAATCAGGTCACTCTTTTACGAGAGACATAAATGAGAACTCGTTACTCAGTTTACACAGACAGATATGCAAGACACAGGCATTGTGTGTTCTGGTAACTGATCTTGTGTGTCAAGGGCAAAGCAACCCATGGGGGAAAAAAAAAAAAAAAAGATTAAATCTTCATCAGTTTAATTTGGGAAGAAACCCAAGGGAAATCATTATTCCCTGAGATTCCATTACCTAATTTGTTTTATGAATTCTTCCAACTTATCTGACACCAATGGGTGCTTGTTAGCAATTTCTTACTGCCCCTGCCTTAAGGGAGTCCTTTGGGAAGGCAGCAATGCCATTGAGGGCTGAACAGGAGCTAAATATTCCAGAGAGGTCTGAATCCCCCTCGGCAGCATGGGCACTGAGGTGAGCATCCTTGAACTGCAAGGGGATTCCCACTGAGGAATTCAAGCAGGACACTAAAACTCCCATACAGAGTTAGATGAAGCCTGAAAGAAAGAGGGAAGTACAAACCATTAACTTGCATGAAGATTTTACCAGTGACAAGCTCGAAGCAAAGAACTGAAGACACAGGATTTTCTTTTTCCAGTTAAATTAACAATGAGCAGCAGAGCACAGCTGGGATTTCTCGGGGCCCTTCCCAGCAGAACAGCACAGAGGTCTCCTTTAAAGCAAATAAATCAGGCTCAGCGTGACAGGGTAAGGCAGACATTCTGCAGAAAGAACCACTTGGCAGCAAGTTCCCTGAGGCTGATGGTGTTGGAACTGGGGGTCCTACACACACATGTGCTCCTGCACACACACATGTGCTCCTGCTCTTAGCAGGGGCAGCAGGCTCAGCTTCACAGCCTGGCAGTCCTGCTTATAAAAATATGTCATCTCAAGGTTTATAAACCAGCCAGTGTTAAAGGTGATCGCAGGCAGAAATTAGAGGGCTGAAATCGTTAATGCTGCATTGCTCAAATTGATTCGTACCAGAGGCAGAAAGAGTCAGTTTTATGTAACCCAAACTTTACACTCTGGTTCTCAACATGAACTAAATTTGCTTTTAAAATCTCTCTGGCTGTCAGGCATCTGGTTTCGATGGAGAGCCACAGCCAATTCTTGCAGGGGGTATAACCAAAGAGGAATTTGCATTTGTGTTTGCAGCGAGACATCAGTATCTCAGTTGTAAATAATTTAAAGCTTCAAAGTTACTACAGGAGTTGGTCTTTTCATACATGATCATTTTACACCTTAAAACATGCATTCTTCTACCTCCCTCCCTGCAAACAGCTGACATATTTTTTTATGTTCCTCACTACTAACAAAGTGTGCACTGGAATAAAATCTTAAATAACACCACACTCCTGTAAGATTGTTTGGTTTCGGATAACCTACTCTATTTTTTTGGAGAGCAGTAAGGTCCAAGTATTAAATTTAACACTGTTAAACAGAACATGCATTAAAATAAAGCTGAAAGTTTTAAAGATCTATTGTACATGTTCAAAAAATTAAAAACAGACAGCAAAGAGCAGAAAAATCCAAACAAGGCCATGAGACTGTGAAAACTAATTTGTGTCCAGCCAACACTTGTGTGCAGCACAGAAGTGCAGGCAAAGGCAAGTATATTCCAGAGACACGTGTATTCTTTGGAGTCTGAGGCCTGGTTTCAGCAGAGTGAGGCAATAAATCAATAAATATATTTACCTTGATCTTTAGCTCACTCTCACGGACCACTCAGAGCATCTCATTTAACCAAACCTCTTCAAACCACGCACTGCTGGCTCTTCAGCATTTGGAAAAAGAGGTGCAAAATGCACGTCAGAAGAATCCAAGGCTGAACAGCCTGGCCTGACCAATGCCAGGCTGGACTGAGCCCTGTTTAAATCAAGACCTTTCTTGCTGTATACCTAAATCCCCCCTAAGCGTGAGCATCTTGGTGGGACCTCCACGGCCGTAGCTCGATGCCAGTTCCCAGCTCAGCTTTCCACATTCAGAATTTCACCCTTCAGTTCCAATCAGAAACTAAATTCCTCACATTCAGCCCGGGCTAATTATTTTTCTGCATGGAGGAGACAGCCAAATTCGTTATGACGCACAAAAGGGAAGTGTGATCTACGAGCAAAGTACGTGCAGTGTAATGTTATGGATGGTTCTGGAAATCCAGCCAGAAACATACGTCGCTCCCAACATCGTCTCTGTTGCCAACAGTTACCACCTAATGTCTGAGAGCCTGCAGTGATTTCATGTTCAAAGGCAAAGCCTCAGCTATCTCAGATACCGCTCTGCTGTCACTGATGGCAACGGCGGGTTTTTCCCAGCTGGAGAATATTCCTGGAGAAGGCAGCGACCGCCTTCCCCACGTGGGATGCACTCACTGCACGTGTGCCCCTGTGTTACCCCAAAAACACACTACCCCAAAATCCTGAAAGCTGGCTGTGAAGTTTTCTGCTCAAGGAATGAATGCAGGGAGGCCATAACTTGCTCCTCAATTACAGGATATCCTAAGTATTAGTTTTACTTTTTCTGTCTGTGTTGTGCCACCTCTCTGGCCCACCTAGAGGCTGAAAAGGCTTAATTTCACTAGATACTTACACCCCTTAATTTCACTAGATACTTATATCTTTAAATTTTACTAAATACTTACATCTCACCTCCAGGGTACCCACACTATGACCATTACCAGTGAAAAGAGCTTGGATACTTCTCCATGTTTGTTCTTTTAACCACAGGGAAGGTGTGAGCAGTGACCAATACAGGCAACACTAAAACCTAGTTATTACACCACCAGAATGAAAGACCAGAGGTTCAAAGATGGGAGAGTAGGACATTAATTCTTTACCTTAAAAGGCAGAGTTCTATCAAACATAAAGCTAAGAAAGATTATTTTGGAGTATTAGACTCCAGATGTTCTGTGGTGACAACTCCTGAAGCCTGGAGAGATTCAACATGAACATCTGCCAGGTCCATGCAGGCTACACACAGTTGTAGGGAGGTTGTAGCCAGGTGGGAGTTGGTCTCTTTTTCCACATAATACGCAATAGGACAAGAGGAAATGCCCTCAAATTGTGCTGGGAAGGTTTGGTTTGGGGCAACATTTCTTCCCCAAAAGCATTGGCAAGCACTGGAAGAGGCTGCCCATGGCAGTGGTGGCATTTAAATAAGGTGGCACTTGGGGACATGGGTCAGTGGTGGGCTTGGCAGTGCTGGGTTGGACCTGATGGTCTTGGAGGTCTCTTCCAACCTCATAAAGTCTATGATGATCATTCTCACTCTCTTTTCACAGCTGAGCCTGGCTCCCTGTGGAGCAGGTGTCTGATGGAACAAAGCAACAAGGGATGTTGTGCTCCATCTCAGATGATTGGACATCCAACTATGCCACAGACCTCCAAAATACATATTTTAAAACATGGCTCTTGTTCTTCCACTGTTTTCTCTCTTTAGGGACCATTTTCTGAAATTCCTCTTGTGCCCTGCCAGAGTTCTCCAAGCCTGAGACCCATCCCCTTGTAAAACACACCTCGGGTTAAAGTTCTTCACAAGGGGAAAAACACTTTTAAGCATTTTATTCCTTAATTCTTCCTTTCCCCCCTATTTCTTCCTTTCCCCACACCTCAACTGCCACAGACTTCCAATTAAATTAAAAACTGGCCAAGTGGAGTTTTGGGGGTTTTCCCCTCCAATGCTAAGGTATAATTATTAGATGGGGGGCATAAAATTACAAATTCCACCAAGGTCATTAATGTACAAAATGCAAATTGTCTCCCATTTGTCAAAGACCCTGGGGAAGTCTAGAGATAATTGAAATGATAGATGAACAGAGGAGACTAACTGCTAATGGTCTGTATATCAATGAATCAATGTCACATTTATGAAGGGCTTTGGGAAATTATTCTAAATACTTCATCTACAACAGCTGAAGTTTAGCCTACTTTTTCTTATTAATGCTGAAAAATTAATGATAAAGTTTGGTTTATAGTTACACAAGTGTAAACCTGTGGTAATTTAAGCTCAGTAGCAAGATATTGAAAAACTAATTATGATTGTGGCAGAAATGACCAAAAATTCTCTGGTAGCAGGGATTATGGTATAACTAAGAGCAATAGATATTTCAGGGATAACCAGTTAAAGGACCAACCCTCATTTAAACACAACTATTTTCCTGTGCAACTCATTTGAATAAACTGGAAAATCAGGGAATATACATACCACTGACTTCTAAGCTTTCTTATTTTCCTCATATTTTCAATTACAAATGGAACTACTTAGAGCAGGGGCTGTTTTCAGATGTATTTATGGGGCACTGACCAAACAGGAACAGTGACTGGAGAAAGGAAAAGTAGAAATATTTCCTTTTCTAACAAAAGTGAAGCCAATCCTGGAGGTAACTTTGGTACAGTTGCAGAGACAATCTTATTTCCTCTTCAAAAACTCTGTAGGATCTTCTCCCAGCTGTGGAGGGGCCAGGGTACATTAATAAGGGACAGTGAGGACAAAGCACAAATAAAAAGGGAGTTTCAAACATTAAGATGCCATTTTGGTTGAACCTGCAAATGGTTTGGGGAGGGGGGTCACTGTAGAGGGTTTCACTATTATTATTACTATCCACAGCTTTTTTCTGCTTTTCTTCCCAGTCAATAGGAACATTTCAGATGAAGGGAAGTCAGAAGGACACAGGAGGACTTGTTTTATGAAAAAAACCCCACAACTTTTTCTATCCAAAAGAACCAAACCATCACACGCCACTGAAGTGGCAGATAGCAGCACACTGAACAGGGAGCATCACTTCAAAATCAACTGAATTAAACCTTTTTCAGTCCCACTCTCAGTGAAAAAATCCCAAGGGGGACAGGGGAAGAGGCGAGTTTGATGAAGGGTCTGTAGGGTTGAGAGAGATTTGCTTCATCTGGAAGTAGCACCACAATTGCTTGGCTGGTGAAAACATGAATCAACTTAGAAAGACACCTGGATTTGCCCAGAATTTGAACAAGCCTGTTCTATCTAAAACATACAACTGGTTCTCCTGTTACAGGATTTGGCACATGAAGAAAGAACAAGCTCTCTGGGAAACACCACTGTGTGACAAAAGGTAACACACTGCAGGTAAAACCATCACACTACATTTTCTGGTCCTTACAACCACAAACTTTTATATAAAAAATCAAGAAGTCATATCAGGCTGCTGAGAAAGCAAAGAGGGATGTCCCTGTGTGGTAAGCAGCCTTCTCAATTACAAAATATCACTTGGGATATTGGTGGAGATCTGGAGCAGCTTCCCTGAGGATAATGACAAACCCTGAAGCAAAAGTGATCCAAAATGCAAGATCCATGTGGAAAAGGATCCCCTCACCCAAATCACTCTGCTGAGTCACACTGACATACACCAGCTCGCTGGCTTTTCTAATTAAGACCTGTGAATAAATAGTCCAAAATTCTCCACATGAAGGGGATAGTATTATGGGGGAAAACAAAATTGGCAGTGCTCTTTTTCAGGGAGGGAGAGAGGGAAGGAAAGGCAGCAGCACAAATCAAACAAGGTGTCTTATAAACTACAAGACATTTTTGTGGAGAAAGGCTGTTCTGGATGTTTCAGTTGGTTGGCAACGCCTGAAAACACACAAAATTAGTACCTGCTTGCTGCTGGTTTGCTAATATTCCTGTCTTTTCTCCTCCTGCAACCCTTTCTCTGTCAGTCTTCCTTTGTGTGAGCTCAACCCAACCACTCTGAAACCAGCAATGTAACGCCTTGCCTTCAGTAAATGAACATGCATTTATCTCCTTTTATCTATTACTCCAGGTTTACTAAATGGAGAGTAGGGAGGGAAGCAGGAGTGTTGCCTCTGCAAGGTCTCAGAGCTGCCCTTCCCTCCCTCAGCCTTCCCCAAATCCTTGCCCTGAGTGAGAAAGAGGCACAGGGAGAAGAGAGGAGAAAGGTCACCACCAAAGAGTAAGAGCTCCACCAAAGAAATCCAGTTGAGCTTTGCAGGAATCTTTAACTTGCTGGTGAAGGTGGATATCAAGGGGTCTCTCTGAGCATCTCAGTTCTGCTGCTTTTCTCCTGTGCTGGATTCCTACCTGGGGCTTCGTGGAGACACAAAAGGAGCAAAGTCCCTTCTGGATTTTCAGGGAGAGTTAACTCTCCACCACCACCACGTTCCCTAGTGCTGTGCAGCCCCAAAAGGGCTGGCAGGCAGTAACTCCACCCCACCCCACAGGTGCAGCAGGAGGCTCAGGTGATGCCTCCTGCAGCCGTTCTACGTTGTTGTCACAGCTTACTAAGCAGCCAATTAACAAAGCATTCAATTCCTCCATTTGCTGAAGCACATTTGTTCTGCTAGATTTTAATTTTTGGAACGAGTGCAATACAAGTAAGATAATTTCCACGAGTTAATGACACAGTGCAAGTTAACTGATAGCTTATTCTGCACGAGGAGATGGCTTTTCGCAGGGAACAATTTACATGCAGCCTTTCAGAGCCATAATTACTTGCAATACCACAGTCTCAGCACTCCCTTCCCTTCTTATTTTTTGCCATTTTACAGATGTGTCACTCTCAGAGTACTAAGTGAAAACAGATTACCTGCCACTGATTACCCACCACATCCGCAGAGGAAGGTGGGGGAAGCGTCTCTCCAGTGACAAGTTTTGATTTGTGGATTAAATTCCCCCCTTAATTGAGCCATACTTCTCCTGCTAACAAAGCCTTGTGGAAACCCTGGGATAAATCTACCTCTTTGCAAAGTAAGTTTTCCTCACGTCATATCCTCCCCTTTCTTTCTTCCCATTTCATTAAGATTTTTGAGTTATATATACAAACTCTCCATTTCAAATAGTCGTTATGGAAATACTGCGAAGATGTCACAGTCATTTCTTTTACAGCTTTTCCTTTTCCAGGCGACATTCATATTGCAGAATAATTTAGACAGTAATTTAATCACAGGGTTTAGAGGTCCAGCAAATGTTACATTTACATAATGTCAGTCTTTCAGCAGATAATTTGGTCCTTTGCATGTGTTAAAAGACGACATCGCTTGTTAAGTTCATGTGAGTGCGTTTAACCCAACAGATGAATGGCTGCTTTGGTAATCTGCCATATATTCCTAATTTTCCTTAAGGACAATTAGAAAATTCTATTTAAATTCACGAGCACCTTCAGTCCACCAGAGTGACAAATCCAAAAGATTAATAACTCTCAGGGTCCACAAATCTCCATAAAATGGTCATAAGTCCTTGCAACACAGTAAACACCAAATTTTATCTTGTATAAATACTTCATTAGTCAATATTTTGCTTCTGCCTGCTTTGAGTACACGACTGAAGTTATTAAAACGTGTCCCATAAGTTTTTAATTTCTCCTAAGGATGTATTGGTATTTTGCTGTTTGGAAACACAATATTCTCCCTCTTGTCAAATGCTGCTAAAGAGAATGCAACAAGATACAAGAAATATGATTTAATTTTGGTGCGGTAATGCTACTACCCCGGACACCAAAAAGAAAATAAAAGGTGGCAAATCATTATTGCTCAAAGAGAGACAGCATGTCTGTACAAGTGATTTTCAAAAAGCACTGCTGTGTAGTTAAATTTAGAAGAAAAATAACCTAGGCAAACGTCTCAGGAGCCTTAACGCTGAATACTTACATTTCATGCTGCATTTCTGCCTTTTTGTTTTGAAGTTGCACATTGTATCCTTGCTACTTACATGGAAATTGAAGTCTCCCTTTTAATTTAAACTTGTACAATGCCAGGATTTACAGGAGAAAAAAAAAACCTGTTGCATGATCTGGCCAGTCCCTGCCTCTGTAGGATATTCCCTTATTTTAAATGCACTGCAGCCAACCACAGACCAAATCAGTACAGCAAAAATTACACCTGGAGCTGAGAGCACATTTTGATCATTGAGCTGTATCTTGGAACAATTTCAGCACCCTTTAAAATAGAAATGTGTTTACCTAGAGGACGAATTCACAGAGTCTTTTATCAATGGAATAGGTCAGAGACATCCAGAGCGAGGGTGTGGAAGCAGCTGGAGAGCAAGGCAGGAGAACAGGGGGAGGACACACCGTCATTATTGTCCTTAATGCACTCAGCTGACAATTGTCACCAGTGCCACTCCCACAGCACTGAGAAATACTCACTCTCTCTTCTGGCACGAGATTTTGGAAGGATGACATCTAATTTCTAAAAAAAGGTATTAATTTCTAATCACCATAGATTTTAAAAAAAACCCCTAGTTTGCAATCTGTCTCCTTTATGAATTATTTTTTTTTCTTATTAAAGGATCTAAATATGTTTTTACATTTAGTATTTGTTTTTAAAATTAAATCCAAACAGCCTTTCTTATGTTATGGCAAGTTTGGGCTGAGGACTCTGGAAAAATGAGGAAACACAACTTCTTCCTTATGTGTCCTCTGAGCAATGAAAAGATTGAAGTGGCTGATTTTCATTAATACTCAGATGATAAAGCTTTAAAACAATCAGAATTAAATCAGATATTTAATTACCACCATAGTTAAAAAAAGGCTTAGTTGCTACACTCAAACACAGCAAGTTCCAGATTTAGTTAAGACATTGCACCTACTGGCAACTCACAATGCACTGCTAAGTTTGTCATCCAAGTGATAAAATTGTAAGTTCAAGACACTTTCTGTGCACATCCTTTGCCATGGTTTGTATTAGGGCACTGAGACTGGATGACCCCTCACCAAATGCACTCCCTTACTCAGCTGTGAAGTCCTTAGACAGTTTAAGGAAATATCTGACCCAGGAGACACTGGATTTCCTTGAGGCAGAAGGTCCTACCAGTTGACCCCTTCGTCAATGAGACTGGCACAGACACAACAATTTGTGGATCTGCACTAGGAATACAATGGAGAAAATGTGCATGATGTCAAACCACTCCAAAAATCAATGTGTGCATTGATGTACAACGAGATCTTTAATGGCAAAATCCTTTAAAGTTCTTTACCTCAAACAAATAATTAAATTAAAAAGAACTAAATGTTTCCTAATTAAATAGCACGAAGTGCCAAATACTGATCTATTTTCATCTCCAGCATGTTTCTGTCATTTTTCTCCTTGCAGTCCCTGATGTTTCCCTGCTGAAAAAAATCTCATAAAGAAAGCTGTCTTACAAATCCAAACAAAACCTCCAAGTCTCATACAAGAAAGCAGAAAAAAGTTATAAAAGTCACTCCGAAACGTTCTCATTAGCACTTCTTTAGGTAAGAATGAGAAGGAAATAACGAGCTCTGTGAGGGCTGAATGTCACAGCTATTTGTTGAGGCTTTTATAATCATATCAGTGGCTTATTGAATTTCATAGCTGCAGTTCTGCATCCTTCACTGACAACTATCAGCGAGCTTAACTCAAAATAAAAGTCCAAATCAGGATGAAAGCACAGACACAATATGCTCACACACTGAGGAAAATAAAATCTCAGAAGGTCAGGTTTACTTGATGGTCAAATAGGGACACACGTAAATGCTTCATTCCCTGTCTAAACCCTAGTGAAGCCATAAAAGGGCAGGATGTGAAGCTCAAATAATATATATATGTGTATTCCCTATTGTATAGGGACACTGCAGAATGCAACTTGACAGAGAACCTTTCACTGTCCTTATTTTGCAAACGAACCTCACTGAGTGCCAGGAATGAGGCACTAATCGAGTTCTGGCACTAAACTGTTACAGCTCCAGCCTCTGCCAGTGCCAAACCTGGGAAGGGCAACAAGGACCCAGCACCAGGCACGGGATGTGCTTCCCTGAGAACACACAATTACAAGCAACCAGCAGCTGGCACCAAGTAAACCCTGGATAATCCTTGCTAACACAGCTAATCGTGCTCTTACTGTACAAATGAGTCATGCAGTGCAAAGGGAAGCAGTGCTTTTATGATATATAGGTTTTTCTTACGTGCAGGTTACACATGTCATTTGCTATTTACTGGAGCCTCCAAACTTGGCAGTAGAGGGAGACTGCATGATTGCCAAAATAATCGGAGAGAATTAAGACTAGACAGTGTAGTAATGACAAAAGCCTCGGGAGAGAGCACACAGATGTTTCCTGATGCTAAGCAGAAACTCTCTGCAGTCCCAACTAGTAAACAATAAACTAACACAAGTCCCCATCCAGTGCAAAACTGGAATATCCAGCTTTGTGACTCCATGTGTAAAACATCTCTCACCTGCCCACACTGCCCTGCACAAGGCACGTCGCCCTCGGGGCTGGTGTCATGGCAAAGCCTGGAACGTGGCAGTCTCCAATGGACAAGGAGACAAACAAGAGCTGTGATTTAATTAGGCCACAGCTTTATTAACCTCTTTCTTCAGGGAGCTCCCAGCGATCGCTCACACAGTGTAGACCATGATTCATTTTTTAATCATTCCTGTCTGGTAAAGAGCTGTGTCAATGTTTCCCTCCCTCCTCCTCTTCACAGCCAAACTCCTCTGAGCAACCCCGAAGGGACCCAGCTGTGTGGGGGTGTCCACTGAGACCAACCCCATGGTGTACCCCTCTTCTTGCTAAGGACAACTTCAGTCCCCCCAGGGAGGGGCAACATGGAGGTATCACAGCTCCTACTCCTTGACACCAGCTGAGCATGGAGACAATTAACAGTTTCCTCTACAGTATTTCCCACTGGGAAGGTAGACATTAATACCTTAACAAAAAAAAAAACCCTCATATGGAACACAATATATTGGGAAGGCAATTGCACATTCACATCACTCCTGCTGCCTTCTGGCCTTGTCACCACCTGCAAGGCAGGTCTAATAAGTCCCAGGAAGTCCTCCAAGCACAGTCCCCCTGTCAAATCCCAAATGAATCCTGTTTGCATGCAGAACAAACACTTCACAGGGCTCTTCCTGGTGGGCATTAGCCCATCTGGTCCTGTGCTGGCCGACCAAGAATTGTTTTACCTTCGAGGTACTGCTGCAAATTTCCAGGGGAATTGCCTGTCCATTTGAATAGCCAATGCAGAGTAGAACCAAACATTAGCTCTCATCATCATGATTTTTTATAGCAAGGCTACAGCCCCAGGCACGCTCAGATGAAGACAAGACAATCAACTTTTATGGCATTTGCAACTTTTGGGCCAAGTCCTCTGCAGGCAGAGCTCCAAAAACTTCAGAGTTACACCACAAGAGAATATGTTAATTGTCTGGCCAAGACCATAAAAAAGCCCTCCTTGTTATTGTTGTTAGAAACCAAATGACAAGCAATTCATTACTGCACTGTAATTCGGTGCAATTTATTGGTTGATTTGCTGTGAGGGATTTTAGCGACATACTAATACACATACTATAAAAAGAATGCAAATTCAGTAATGCAAGTCTAAATGAATGAGACATAACATTTTCTCACAGTTTGCAAGAAATTAACCTTTAACGTCTTTCTTATGCTTTGGGAACAGCACTTGGCCAAAAGCTCTTACAGTAATAAAGCAGTGACCCATAGCAAAGAATAAATGTCAGAGTGAAATGATAACAGCAAGCCTATTTGCCAGAAAGTGGTAATTTATAAGATTTTAATTTGAGATCATCATGGGGGGTCAGCCTTATCAAATAATTCAAAATGTAGGTCACAATTATAGCCCTTGAAGTGTGGTTCTGCTCTGAAATGTGACTGCAAAAATGGCATGTTTATTATTTCTAAATGATTTCTTTATCAGATGCATTGGGTTTACAAGGAAAATGCTAATGGGGGAGATTTGCTTTTTGCTTTCTCCAATTGTTACATTTGTGTAGCTCACTGATTTCACTGCTTATTTCTGATTTCCTTTCCCCTAAAAGGAAAATGAAACCCCTCGGTTTCTCACCTTCCTGCTTAAAGTTCCACAGAGCCAACTTACGTCCTTCTTGTTCCCTGTGTCACCAAAAGCTTTCAGCAAATTTGCACATTTCTAGGCTAACTAGAATGTAAAGCCCTCTAATTCTCTCAGTAATAAGGACAAAAAAAATACAATCCACCTCTCACTTCAGGCAGATTCCTTGGGTGGTGTCAGTCAGTGTGGCTCCATCAAAATCGATGGAGTTCTCCACCAAAAATCAATGGAGTTCACTCACGTACAGCTTTCTCTACAGCACTGTCCTTGGATTTGTTGGCTCTTCAAGTCTAACAGCTGAAGGAGAAAAGGCATTGAACAGGTTTTTAAATCACCCTGCCCAAATCAGTAACTGTGAAATGCTAACACCTGTCTGGAGCAGATCACTAAGGATGGCTGGAATCCAACCTCTGCTTCAAAGGGAGCCACAGAGAGAGGATGGTCCAGGAAGAAGGAGAGAAGCATCAAAGACATTTCTTACCTTTTGTCACAACATTTTCCAGCCCTGTGATCTTCCAGTTCCAGGTGGATTCTTGATATAATGCACTATAATTGGTCATTACTCCCAGCCCTTCAGCCTCTTTCCAGAGATGCATTTGGGACAGTTCTCAGCCCATTTCCAGAGAAACCAAATTAATTCTAGTGAAGCAACAAAATAAAATGAGAGAACAGCAGGAGAGGCCTGGCTAAAGACAAGTGTTTGCTTCCCCATTGCCTAGAGGGAGGCAGGGATGAAAGGATGGAGGCAGGGATGAAGGGATGAAGGCAGGGATGAAGGGATGGAGGCAGGAATGAAGGGTTGGAGGCAGGAATGAAGGGATGAAGGCAGGGATGAAGGGATGAAGGCAGGGATGAAGGGATGAAGGGATGGAATCAGGGATGAAGGGATGGAGGTAGGGATGTTGTTCACGTGCAGGAGAGACCTTGCTGTCAGCAGAACAGGCAGTCAATATTGCTGCTGTAAACAAATCCTGTTCATCCTGTTATGTCTTGAGAACTTGTGCCTTTGCTTCTTTCTCCTTTAAAAGATGATGAAAGTTATGAAAGCTGAAAAAGCCCTTACTCCTCTCTTTGGTAAAACCAGCTGTAAACAGGGAGAACAAAGCCCACCAAGAACAATGGGCTGATTCTCCTTTCCACTCCACAGCTTGGAGTCAATTAGAGTTTGAATAAATAGGATTTAACACAATGTAAGTGAAAAGATGACACGAAACAAAGTCTTAATGCAAAATAGGGCCATCCTCTAATTTTGTCACATCTCCAATTTTATTTAATAATTTTATTCCATAATTACATTTCTGCAGCAATTCTGTCTTTTGACATCCTTCTTCTGTCACAACTTTCTGTAAGCCAGCATATGCATTAAACTCAATATTGACATGCACATGGATGATCAAGAGTCTGCATTTGCCTGTCCTAGAAGTTGCCATGGACTGAAAAACAAAACCAGCCATTGGAACACAGATCTCACGGGATTGCTGGACCCACAATCTGAACAAGTAAAATTCTGCTGTTAATTCAAAACAGTTTAAAATCCACCTGATCTTTACTAAGGTATATTCCCAAGAGAGAGAATAACTGGACACTTGTGCAGGCTGAAAAGCTGGTGACAACTGAACCCAAAGAGCATAACATTAACTATAATACCTTCCATTGTAAAACAAGGTAGGAGAAATGCAACAAATTATTCCTTACAGACAATTTGTTGCTTAATGGCCTGAAGCAACACCAAGGGCTGTTAGAGCTGATAAGACAATCCTTAACCACAGTAACGATCTATACACTGGGATTAATGCCATCATAAAGTTCAAGCAATGGGTTCTCACTCCAAATATTGGCAGAAGCAACCAATTTTCTGTCTCTTGGAAAGCAGAATATGTTACATTAAGTAAACCATAATTCAAAAACAAGGAGGGTGGGGGAAAAGAAAACCCCTGCCCTCCAAATGAATAGGTTTCACTTATTATAGCATGCGTGTTTGAAAAGCCCTAATTTTGAGTCAGGAAATAGAACATGAAGCAAAGTACTGAGAACACCTTTCTGCTCCTTTCTCCAGGCTGAGGCAACATTCAGGCAGCATTTTAAGGCTGATGCACAAGGCTTGGCAGCCACCGGAGAATAAGCTGCTTTCAGGAGGCAAATGCCTGGCAGGATGTGCCTGATCTCAAAATAACTGGAGATCCTCCAGAAGCAGCTGATAATTTCTCTGATAGTCTACCAACAGTAACAGTCTGAAAAACACATCCTCTTGAATGGTACCTATCTCTTCAAAGCTTCAATGGACAGTCCAACGCTCTTGAAAAGAAAGTATGAAAACCTGAAGGGTGACAGCAAGAATCAAAGCATGTCCAAACTCAGTGCTAATAAATGCTAGGTACAGTTCAAAGCTTTTAAGAATCTCCACTGAGGTGACAAATCCCAGCATATGAAACCCTCTCGTCACATTTTTAACGTTCAACTTCTGATCCAGACAGGAAAAAAAACTCAGCAATCATTTCTCTCCTCAAGTCATCCACTACATTTGAGTTTCCAGATGGGTCTAGAGCAGATGGAAGTTCCAGAGCAGCAAGGGCTGGATTCCTATCAGAGTTTTTCTCTGAAAGGATCAAAACCAGGTTAATCGATATTAAAACTATCTTTTAAGTTCCCCCAATGCAGTAAGAACTCTGAAATGAAAGCACAGTATGTTTCCTTGGGCACATCCAAGTATTTTTTGGTATCGTTGCTTGCCCTGGAGAACAGCTCAGAGGGACCTGGCAGTGTGGCACCACTTGATTCATCCCTATTGTCTGCACTAGGGTCAGTCCAGGACTGAGTTCTCCATATACTGCTGGGATACAAAAAAAACCCTTTCTTTTTTTTTTTTCCCTTTTATACTGTAAGTTAAAAAACCCCCAAAAACCTAACAACTAACCCCACATTTTAAGTAGGAAGCTTTCAGAAAATACACAGGTTTTTTGGCACTTCAACACCTTGTGCATCATCTTGCCACTTTCTTCTCTTTAACCGGCTACATTATTTTTGCAAACTAGCAAAGAGTGTGGAAATATTTATTAAGGTCTATATTTTCTGTACAGATCATCAAAGGACAGTGTGAAATGTGTGTGTGCAGAGAGAGGGAAAGAGAGACGCAATTACTCCTGCTTGATCTGTTTATTCCACAAGTTGGACACAAGTCATTGCCATGACATTTTCATTTTCCTGGATGCACAACTGGGTTCTAATCTCATTTGTGCTGGTGTAAGTGCAGGAGGATCAGCGAGCTTTTCCCCTCAGTTACACTTTGGGAAGCAAGAGCAGGAATCAGGCCCATAACCCTTGATCATTAATTCTAGTTCACCTCTTGCACGTAACAGTGGCTGTCAAAAAGATTTTGGAAAACTGTCAATCTCTGGTAAGAGATAAAATCTTGATTAATAGAAATAATTTAAAGCTGAGTTTGTTCATTGGAAAGAGAGGTCACTGGCACTGTGGTGTCAAGAAGCCAATATTTTTCAAACACATGGTATTCTTAGGGGAAATCAAAGCAAAGTCTGTACAGAGCCTCCTGCCAAGTGAGCTAACAACTCCATTTAACAAAACAAAATCATCCTGATGCTTAGAAGAACTCTTTCCTTAACAAATAAAAATCAAAGCAAAATGCAGACCAAAGTGAAATTACTTCCATGATCAAACCAGAACCGAAGGGCCAAGCTGTGCACGTTGAGGGAAGGGGAGAGGGGATGGAGTTTTGCTTTTAACAAGCAACAAGACTAATGGAAATGATCAGTGGTGAAAATTCAGTTGTCTGAGCTGCTGTTCCGCTGGCCTGTCAGTTACCAAGGAGTTTGAGTCTACAGCTCTGCTCAAACTGAGAAAGACAAGGAGCTCCACAGGAGCTGAGCCAAAGACACGGTGGCTGCAAGGGCTACAACCACCTGCATGTGCAGAGCTTCACCAGGCTGGGCCACTGTCCTCGACACCTTTCAGAAACCAACTCCACCCACAGAGGGCATTCCCACACAGGCTGAGCGTGCCCCGTGCTAAAGGGATGCGAAATCTCCTTTCCCACCTCGCAGTACTCATGCTTTTATATGAGCACAATGCATAGATAAGGGGGGGAAATAGCCCACCAGAGAGCAGATACACGGATGCACCACACTCCTTGTTGGTTATTTTAACTTTTGATAAATTTAATGGCAATACAGACTTTTTCTCCAAATTTTAATTTGCAGGAACGACACCAGGGCTTCCAGCAGATGCAATGCAGATCAGCAAGGGTAACCTCCAGCCAAGCTGAGAGTGCAGCTCCAGTACTCTGAATTCTCAGATCAAAACCTAAACTGCCTTTGCATCGAGTTTTCCCGATTGAAGTTACGAGAGGCTACGCCTAAGAAGGAAAAAAATATAAGTCAAGCTTCATTCTGTGAGCCTGCGAGCTGCGCTCCTACGGGTGGGAGGATGTGTCTATGTTGCAGATAACTAACTAGCTACATGACAATATGCATTGGAGATGAAACCAAAGCAAATGCCAGCATGATATATTGTGTCAGTAACATCAAAGGAGAAGGGGAGGGGAAGCGAGTGTGAAAATCAAACAGAGTGCTTGGGAAAGAAAGCTAATTTTGAGCTTGATGTGCACGAGTGACACTCATTAAAAATTGACGAGTGCATGTGAGAGGATGCCACCTGGGATTATGCAACTGCTAATTAACATTTAACACCATTTTCTAACCTTATAAAATATTCTTAGCCTGCTGAAGGCTTCTTCGTAACAAGCACAATGAAAAAAAAAACCTGCAGCATCCAGCACCTAGCAACAGCAAATGGAATGGGGAAACTTTGTGAACTTTATAAAGCAACACAGGAGGCACAGAGAGCTTAAAGGGACACAGCCCAGGTAGGCCAGGCCACGGACAGGGTCAGGGTTAGGGGGCAGCACAGGGATAAGCCCAGCAAAGGGACACGACACTGTGTCCTGGTGCAACCAGCCCCTGGTCCTGTTGCTTTCACAGGCCCCTCCTGGACTCACTGGATCTTCATGGAGTCATGAGATTGTTCAGGTCAGAAGAGATCTCTGGGATCACCAGCTCCAACTGGTAACCCAGCCCTGCCAAGCCCACCACTGAACTGTGTCCCCAAGTGCCACATACACTTCTTTATATACCTCCAGCATGTATAAATATTAAATTAATATAAAATTCAGCATGTATTAAACATTTTCCAGCACAGCATCCAATTTCACCCTAAATGACACCCTCCTACTTACTGGAAGCCACAACTGAGAGTATTCCTTGAGGTCTCTCACCCTTAAGATTTAGCAGGAGCCTTGCAATAGCTCCTAATTTTCTCTCCAAACCCCATCTCCTGGATTCATGCCACTCTCCAGCAGGGAAATCCTGGGTTTTAGTCCTTTTTATAAAGGCGGTCAGAGAAAATGCAGACTCCAAACCACCAGCAGCTGTTCTTGCTGTGAGTTCACACGATTTTTAGGGCCCCAAAATAGTAATTTTGAGAAGCTGGGTAGAAAAAGGGAGAATAACTGAAAAGAACAGGAGAAAATAAGGGAGACTAAGAGAAAGTGGAGTGAAAGCAGAAGAGGTGACAGCAAGACCCAAGCCTGGTGGAATGGATGTCAGAGTGAGACAAAGGGGGCATGTTCGCTGATTCAGCACAAAGTTTAAGGAGCCTGAGCACTTCAGAGCATTAAAAAAAACCCGAATCCAAAGCAATAAAATGTACAGATTACATTTGGGTTCGGCCATTCCTGCCATGTGTTTACACTGTGTGTTTCATGGTTTAAACAGAGAAAGGAGAGCAGAGGGACAAACCCAAACAGACCTGGCCTTTCAGGGTCCAACAGAGACACCCCAGCAGATCTCCCTGTTCCAATGATGAGATGGTTCTCTGCAGTCATGAGACATTTTTATAAACCAGGAGCCTTCCAGAATTTTATATGTCCCAGAATATATACCCCTTTTAAAAGATAAACACCTAATGATGTATACACTACGACTTCATGATAAAAGGTGGCCCCATGATATCTTTGATATGGCTCTAACTGCAGAATACTGACATATTTAGGTAGATTTTAATTAATACATTGGTATTCATACAGCATGCCCAGGAGGATTTTTGTGTCTTTCTTCACATGCTTCCAGATGAACTTGCTAATTGAATGGTTAAATGCTTTCCACAGAGGCAAGACAGATCTTCCCTCTTTTCACTGGGCAAAGAAAATGGGATTAACTCCTACAAATAATTCTTCAGCACAATCAAAAGCTTTTAAAAGAGGGTGATACCTCCAGCACTTTTAGATACCACAGTTTAACCATGTTCCTTAAATTTCACAGACACCAACAGCTATTGATGTAATTTATCTACACCCAAAAGATGTGACGTGGGGCCTTGCAGTTTTCTGTTATGATTAAGAATTACCCTGCCCTTCCATCCTGGGCAATGGGTAAGAAGAAATCACACATTCAGGGAAGACTGAGCACACAGGAAACAATGAAGGAGAAGTCCAAAAGAGGGGAAAAAGAGGGTTCAGTATAAAAGCAGCAGAAATATTCCAGCTACAGCAGAACAAACATGAAAGCCCAAGACAAGCCAGTCGAGGGACCGGCAGCGTTAGATGCTGTCTCAGCAGACACGGTGCTGAAGCAGAGCAGGGAACCAGAAGAAAATTAATTTTTAAGCAAAAGAAGAGTTGTTTTCCCTTGCAGAATTTGAAGCAGTGCAATCCCAGATGTTCTGCTTGGGACCGGCCAAGGCCTGTGGGTTTTACAGGCAGTGCCAGGACTGGGGACAGCTCTGGAGTTACAGTAGGACACTGCCCATCCAAAATGGAAGCTATAACATATATAAGGAGATATACATTCTAAATAGAAAATGAAAGGGATGTCAACGTATAAAAGAAGAATGAAAGCTCTGTAAATAAGCACATTTTCATTTTTTATGGGCTCTCTTTACAACCAACATCCATATACATTTCTGAGCGTGCCTGCCCTCAAGGTTGGATTTACAAATCCCAAATCCTCGATATTCCAGTGGCAATTCTCCTTATGAACTGCAAAACCAACACTGAAAAAAAGGAGAGAATGAAGTCTGGATAATTTTTTTAAGGTTTATTTTTTTATCATTAAATATCATTGTTTCAAAAACTTTAAAAGCCTGGCCTTTTCTGAAATGGTCCCTGTTTAAAATGTTAAAATGTACTTTCAGATAAGGAGATACTTATTTTGCAGAAACCCCAGAAAGATAAAGCTTAGTGATTGCCATGAACTGTCATCTTCACAGGAAAGAGAGAAAAAAATAAAAAGATCAAACAGAGACTTTAAAATCTGCCCAAAGCTTCTAACCCTTAAGCTAACAAAAGAAAAAGAGTCAATCAGCTTTGAAAAGATACCACCCAAAATATTACATTCCTAGAAAAGCATGTATCTGAAAACTATTACACCTCAACTATGAGGTAAATAAAAAATAGACTCTATCATACATGCCAGAAGGAAATAGAGCAATTAAAAAAGAAACAGGCTGGAAAAGCCTACTCAGAGGATGGGGAAGCAGGTTATTTTGATTGCCCCTATGCAAATGAGGAAGGATGTGGATAAATGGCATGCAGGGCTGTGATTTTATTTATTTATTTTTAAAACCTCCGTGCTAGAGCATTCCAATACATGAACTTTGTGTTTCTATGGTAAAGAACCGTTTTAAGGGCTTTCTTATTTCTTTATTTTCTAAACATCTGAGCTCAGAGAGGCACTGACAGGGAATTCTGGAGCTTACTTAGAGCAGGTGGCTTATTTTAAGATCATTGGCAATGATTCATTTTATATCAGATGCTTGTATTTGTCCATACTTTTATCTGTATATTTCTATCTCTACCCAGAACCAAAACCAAAGCCCAAAGACATGGAGTGGATTTTCTGCAAGTTCTGATTCCTTGGTCCACCACATTTGTCAGCTGCTCCAAGGGGCACCAATCCAAGATATACTGGAATAATTCATCCAGAGAGCTACACCTGCTCCAGCAAATATGATCAGATCCACAACCAGGAGACCAGAAAAATCACATTTATGGAAAAAAACCCCTTTTCAATCACACTGGACAGGCATCACAGCCTCACACTGCTTCCTGCCAGTTTTTCCTTTGCTTCCCTACAAATTTCCATTTGAGTTTGGTAAATGGGAATTTGAGCAAGTCTCTAACTGTGCTGAATGAAAACTCCTATGGATTTGTCCAGTAAACTTAAAATAGGACATTTTGGTACTGCAAGACTAAAATAAAGGAAGAGTCATTTCTGCAGGACACTTCTTGATGGGCTTCTTGTATGAAAACAACATTCTCAAAAGGAAAACTGATGGAATTTTCCTGTCTTCAAGAAGAAAAGTTAGGGGGAAAGAGGTACAGCATAAACAACGTGACCTGATCTCCTAAAATTACAGTAATGCTAAAATCAAAATGTGATGAATTTTGTTTCAGGTCATGCAAAACTGTGGAGGGAACAACATTTTTCCTATTTTTACAAGGAAGCTACAGGTGCTTTCCACTAAAATACACACCATCCAGGAAGCAGCAGGGATACATTTCATTTTGTTTCCAAAAACATGAATACCACCCTCAAATTTACAACTCCTATGATAAAAAGGAAGGCAAGATTTGAAACCCTTCCTGCTTTCCCCCACTTGATACCCTCCCCCAAAGCAAAAGGCTCTTCCCACGTGCAGTTCACCCAACTCGTCCTTGTCACAAGCTTTGCAGGAAGCAGGGGAGGAGCAGAATTGTTCTCTGCTTGCCACCAGGGGGATTTGGTGTGAGGAACCAGCCCGCAGGTCGCACGTTGATGGCCAGAGGTGAGGAGAACCACACAGCCCCTGAAACCAAGTATGGGTCGCCTTAGGGTTTGCTTACGAGGTCTTACCCACCCTTGATTTCTGGAGCCATGGGGGAGGCTTTGGGAATGCTGCTGCATCCCTGTGGACCCCAGCGTGGGATGAGGAGGAGGAGGAGGAGTGTGAGGTCTGTCTGCTCCGAGCCCTCCTGGATTGATTAGAAAGCAAAGGGGGTTTGGCCAAGAAACACATAGGCCTGATCTTACGACTTATATTTCCTGCACGACATTCCTCTTACATCATTTGTAGTGTCTCTGTTGCACTTTACTGGGACTAATAAACATTCCACACTTACTCTGCAATGTATTTTCTCCCTGCAAGACAACCTACTTGCTATTAGCATGTAAACTGCACGCTTGCCAGTCAGGCTAACCTCATCAATCTTGGCCAAGGCAGAAGAGCTTGTACCCTCTTACAAGATTTCTGGGATTGCACTTTTAAGTTATTCATCCATTTATTGGAAAGAAAGAAAAAAAAAAGAAAAAATCTTGAAGATTTCATCTCAAGGCCTCAAAAATAGGACATATTAATGGAAAGAAAAAGGATCGCTTGAGCTATTTTTAAACTCACATTTGAATTTTTTTCCCCCCAGAGGAATCAATTTTTGTGTTTCCCAGAAGAATATAGTACAATTCCATCCCTGCTTTGAATTAAGAAAGCAGAATGAAGGAATTAAGACTTTTAAAATAACTATCAAACCCATGCCTTGGATTTCTGTGTTTGTGCTCTCGCTCGGTGACGACTCGCCACTCGCCCCCTGAGGAGCAGAATAAATTAAGTGTGCGCCTTATTAACAAGCTTCTTATTCTGGGGCTGACTTCAATATCCCTGCCTGCCCCTGCACTGGGTGGAGGAGCTGATCTCCATTCCTTGGAGAACAGGGCTCCAACCCACCCTGCAGGACACGCAGTCTCTGCTGGGAAGGGTTTGAAACCAGGTGAGCAAAGAGGGCCCTTCAGGTGGCCCTGACGATCACAGCCTGACCTGGCTCAGCATCCTGGCTGGCTTGTGAGGATTATAAAATACCCTGGGTTGAAAAGGACATTAAAGACCATCTGTTCTAACCCCCTGCCATGGGCAGGGACACCTTCCACCAGCCCAGGGTGCCCCAAGCCCCGTCCAACCTGACCTTGGACACTTCCAGGGATGGGGCAGCCACAGCTCCTCTGGGCACCCTGTGCCAGGGCCTGCCCACCCTCCCCGGGAAGGATTTCTTCCCAATATCCAGTGTAAACCTACTCTCTGTCAGTGTGAATTCATCCCCCCTTGTCCTGGCACTCCAAGCCCTTATAAATAGTCTCTCTCCACCTTGTTGGCTCCTTCAGGTCCTGGAAGGCCACAATTGTGTCACCCTGAAGCTTCTCTTCCCCAGGCTGAGAACAATCCCAATTCTCTCAGCCTTTCCTCACAGGAGAGGTGCTCCAGCCCTCTGATCTCTCTTTGTATTCTTTTGGGATTTCCCAAAACAAAAATTGCACCTGGGCCACAGAATCCAAGCGCTGCAGATGGGCACGGAATTTGTTCAGCTCTTCTGAACTCATCTGTATTTTTGGGGGCCTCCACATACTCAGTTCTCTCATTTTGTGTTCCTTGACAAAGTAATTCACTTTCTTAAGAAAAGACACACGGGCAGCTTTGCTTTGCAGTAAGAAGAGAAAGGCAGAGAATGATTATGAGCCTCACTCAAGACTATACAGGAAAACCACCAAAATAATAAAAAGACCTTTTTAAATTTCACCTCTGATATTTCAGAACCCATTCCTGAACTACTCTGGAGGATTTGTGAATGACGAATTTCAATATGTTCTCTCTGCCTGAATTAACATGAGACTTCATTAGACAGAAGTGAACCTGAAACCTGAAAGATTAGACCTGGGAGTGCAAACCCATGTGCCATTTCAGAAGCTCTGCTCCTCAGCAGAGCTGCTTCCTTGCAAAGCTTTTCCAGATGAGACTTCCCAAACAGAGCATTGCTCAGAACGTGAACAAAAGCTTCCACCAGTAGGAAGAGGGAGGAAAAAGCACCCATATTATTTAATTCTGGAGAGTGGTGTTTGACAGCAATTACTTTGCATGAAGCCTTTCATAATGAGTTAAGAACCCCGAGTTAGTGCAGCAGCCAGGCTGACAGAGCAGGCAATCCATCACAGAAATGATTCATAAATTAAACCATCCCCACCTAAGGCCCTCACATATCACTGTGTAGAGCTCCTAAGGACTCATTATGGGTATTCTGTCAATAATGCATAAACTTCATGACCCTTTTAGCTCCCACCGCCCCTCAGATCCAACCAGTAACAGCCCATCCCTCCTTCCTCCATCCCCAATTCTGGGTGCTGCTTTCTCACCCCTCAGAAGTCACTGAGAGGGCTGACATTGATCTCCAGCAACACGAACTCGCCTTCCCCTCGACTTAAATCTTACAAGCAAAGAAACAAACTCAGCAGGGCTGCCCAGCTGAATGCAGAGGACACAGAAACCCAAGGAAATCCAGGCTTAAATACCCACTTTGCTCGTAGTCCCAGAGCTCTGAGCAAACCCTTGTTGGTGTGATACACAACATGCATTGAGGTGGGCTGGTTCAGTCAGTTTAACTGCTACTCATTTTGTTAATCCTCCCCAATTTTCTGCTTCCACATCCTAGTGTCCACATGCAGTTTCACTGACTGGAATTGAAAAAGGCAGGAGAGAAAACCCCATTCAACATGCCCTATGAGATTTTGTGGTTTGTTTTTTTTTTAATAACCCACCACAGCTCCACAATTACCAGACTGAAACCATGAACTATCAGCTGAACATCAGCACTGCCAAGGGGAAAGCAGCTGGAAGGCACCTTCTCAAGCCTAAGGGACACAGGAAGCAGTGACCAGCAAGGAAAGGTGCTTCTCAAGTGAACTGCTTTGGATCAAGAAGGAAGCAAAAGCACAATTTCAACTCTGAAATACATTGGTTAGGGGGTAGAATAAGTGAATGTGAAATTCTGAGTCCTGATGTTTTACAGCCCTTGTCTGAAGAAAGCTGCTTTGCAGAAAGAAGAAATATGATGGACAATTCACAACTGAATTTGTTACCACTAAACCACAGCATAACGAGTTATACCTTCATTAGTTCAAGGACTATTTTGCAGAAGGAAACTTTTCCTTTTAAAAACCTTGAATAAGTTAAGCAGCCTTTTGCTCCATACAAGAAACCACCTCGTAACTTGTTATGAAAACACAAAAGCAACGCTCGAAATACCACAGGGATTTTGCTCAGAAGAAAGATTTATGAAAGAAAAAAGAAACCCCAACCTTTTTTAGCACAATTTACGTACAAAAGAATTTGTGCTTCCTACAAAACCTCTGCCCAAACCCATCAGTTTGGAGGCCTATTTGAACCAAATGAAAACTAAAATTGTGGGTTTACGTTCAGATGCCCTTTGCTGTGCAACCTGCAGCTGCACACCTCTGCAAGAGCCAGGGAAGCACAGCCTGCCTCCTTCCTGCAGCTCCGGCAAGGCATTGCTATTCAGGCCACACCTTGCAGGGTTCACTCACGGATCAGTCACATCAATTACTGCTTTATGCTGGTGTTACCTCAAGGAAAGCTCCGCACATCCCAAATGCAAAGGCTGCCAAGGTGCACTCGGGATTTAAACACTATCATTTGCTTTTCACACACAACGGGGAACCCTATCATTGTGCAAATGGGTAATCAGCCAAATAATCCCGCTCGCTTCATTTACAGTCTGCAGTTTGCAGTTCTACGGACAGAGTGAGAGTGTTGGGGTGTTTTACCTGTAAATATTATTCAGTTTACTGGAATTTTCAGGAAACAAAAAGAAAACAATGAGAACAAGACGATGAATACAAACTGCAAAGAACCACACATCCTGGGTTTCTTTCCAGTATTACTCTTCAGGATGGTTCAGATATTTCTCTTTCAGGGATTTTATGCATAGTAAGCAGCAAAAGTAACCAGAAATATTTTCATTGCAGCAGCCTTGTGGATCCACCGGGATAAATCACCTCTTAGAACAGTCGCACCAAATACTTCATGTCAGTTTAAACCTCTGGATGCCTAAACCCATCCTTTACTTCACTCGTAATTACTTTTGTGGAAAAAAAGAAATATTACCTGCTTGACAATTTAAGCCAGCACTGACACATTAATCTTTCTCCTCAGGTAGTGCCTCAGACTGAGCATCGCTCCCAACAGCAAAGCCCTGGCTTGGGGAGACACATCCCCACACTGGGGAAGGTCACAGAAACTCCCGCTTGCCTTGTTTCTAAGTGTTGTCAGATCTGGTACAGTTATTCATTATTTTTGTTTTCTAAAAAAAAAAGAATTCAAGTAGAAGGTTATTTTCATTTTTTTCGGTGTTGTTTCCATACCTGAACACCGGGAGCCTGGAGCTCTCCCACAGCAGCTCGCTGAGTTTGCGCCGAGGCTGACCCTGATGCTCCCTCCCTTTCACACAAACATACACAAACACGTTTTTCTCAGGGTACCCAATACCCTGAAAACCATCATTTCCACCTGTAAGGACTCTGAGCATGGTGAATTTTTCAGCTTCTTCCATTCTCATTAAAAACAACCCAGGATTTCTGTTGCCATGCAGGTGTCAAGGAGGAACTCCCGTTGAACCGAAGGATGCACAAGTGGGATGGTCACAGTGACACAGTGCCAGCAGTGGGTGCAACAGGGACATGTCCCCAAGTGCTGCAAACCACACTAAGGGAACCCTAAAAAGTGTAGCCAGGAGGGTTTATGGGAGCTGACTGCCTTCCCCACGTCACACTGTTGCCTCCTGCTCTCCCATGGGACACCGACACCAGCACCGCAGTGCAGGTGAAGGTGTGGGCTCCCTGAGAGCTGCTTTGACATCTGGCACAGCTGCACAGGCACTGACGGCTCTGCAGTGCTGCTCTTGGAGCACCAGGCTGCTGTCAGAGCACATCTATAACTTTCTTAAGGATAATAAATGGTGTGGGAGAAGCAGCCAAGCCAGGAAGGTGCACATGCTGCAAGGGGAGTAAGTTTTTGTTGTTGTTCTCTGTAGGTTTTTAATATCCAGCTACGCGGACATGGAATCTGATTTGTATTTTATAGGATTTGTATTTGTGCTTTATGGCCGCTCTGTCACCTGCCACTCAGCAGTGACTGCTCAGGTTTTATGGTGGCACTGGCATCACGTGGCCTGATACAGCAAGGCTGAACAGGAAAATATCCCCGTGCCCTGTTTTGTGTGAGGAAAAACAGCTTCCAGTGTACCTGGTGAAAAATTACATCCACGATTCAGCTGCAGGCTGAACTGGGTTTCCTGCAAACTTAGATCAAAAGGCTGTTCTATATCTGAAGCCCAAGATAACCAACCACATGGGGATGTAACCACTTGACACACACCCCCTACTTGGGCTCCTCAGAAGGAAGAAATAACTCACCCAGAATAAGAATGTTCCTTCCCCTGAGGTTTTTGGGTACCCAGATGCACAACAAACCTTACTTGAAGTCTCTGCAGCATTTGCACTGTTTCTTATTCAGAGGAGAACACAAATGCAATCCACTGACTTCACGTCTTTGCTTCTCACAGATTTACTTTTTTTATACCCTTACCTGGCCAAGTTCCATTTATTAGGAACATATAAAAAATTATTGCCTGCTATAACTCTTCTTCAACAATGCCTCCAGCCTGAAGGCTTCATGAAGGTATAAGCAAAGATTTACATGTGATAAATTATTGAAAATGAGAAATATCTGTCTCCGACAAAAGTAGTATGTCTCAGGTAACAATGACTTTTCTAGTCAAGGGGAAGATAAAAGTGCATTTAACAGGTATTCTGATACCATAAACTAGAATGCAATATTTGCATGCTCAAATATATTACAGAAAAATAAGCTAACTCAAATCTGACGTTAAGAAATTACTTTCTGTTGTAAATTGGATTCCAAATAACACAATAAACTGCACCAGACTGTGCACCAGACAGCTACACAGTCCAGTTGGCAAAGAGAATCTGCTTATAGATTTAAAAAAACTTAAAAATCCAAAATATATGCATATTACTGTTAAAGGGACAAGAGAAATACTAAAATGAGATTTCCTGCCTTTGTAGCTCATCCCTTCTCCCAAATACCACTCATCATTTTCCTGCATCCACAGCCATCACCCACCTCAAATGGTCACAGCTTCTGTCCAGAGAAGTTACAGAGTGGATTAAAGCTTGTTTTTCCTGTGTGGCTTCATTCTTTCCTGTGTTTGGCCAAGACTCTTCCTTGACCTAATTCATACATGATTTTAATGATTATATCTACATAAACACATTAATAGATAACAAAGATATACTGCCTACATTCATTATACTTGAAAACAGCTCTTGGGATTCAAACTCCAGAGATGGTTCTAAAAGCTACTATCACCTGTGTTTTTTATGCTTTTCTTTCAAATGAGAATAAGTCCATTTATACTGTACTGGCAGGTGACTTTGTCTCCACAGTTTAGGATCAGATTCAAGTAGTTTTAGATAGTTTAAACTGTTCCTATATCTGAAATTGCAGAACCTATAAATGTCCATAAAACTGTCCAAACAGAATTTATCCCCCCATTACACAAATAACACGCCAAGCACGGAAGCCAAAATGAGAATGGCACTTTCCCAACAACAGAACTGAAATAATATTGAAATAATACAATATAAAAACCTCATGAGCAGTTCCTTTTAAACTGCAGCATTAAAAACTTGTGCTATGGTTTTACTATAAAGTGCCTCAGTCTATTATAGTGATAGAAAACTTTCTAGAAAGTTGTTTTCATTCTGAATACACAGAAGGGAACCGACAGTGTAAGACCAAGGTTCTAAGAGGGCTACAGTGGGATAATTCCAGTATCTAATTCCCTTAAAAACAAAAAGTTAATATCTTATTGCTGATAAATTTCCCACTTCTGTACCTGTGACAAGGTCCCTTTCTGTCCCACCTCAACACACTTTTTCTAGGAATACATCAAAAGAACCCCTTTTTATTTCCAGACTTGGCTTTCCCTTTCTAGCCCCGTGTGCTGCTGAGCAGGCTCCACACAAAATTCCCTGCAAATCAGATTGGCAGTTTGCATTTGAAAAAAGAAAAATTCAAACACAAAAGCCCCAGCATTTCCCCCCTACAGTTGTACATTTTTGCAGGAAAGAAGTCTACTTTCTTCCTGCCAGTGCTTTGGTGAATGCTGAATCTCTTTATAAATCCAGTGCTCCAAGAGATGCCCAGGAGATTGTCCCATTCCCAAGAGAGCTTTGGGCTTATCTTGATCAGTTTATTGCCTTCCTCACATTGATTTTTGACAGCAGAGCAATTTCATTTTCAATCTAAAAACCCCTGACAATTTTTTTTATTTTTTTTTTTCATGCTGAATATATTACTGGCCATGAAGTTGCTGCTATGAGAGCTTTCCCAAGGAGGATGGGTGGATTTGCTTAGCCCTGAGAAAAGCCCCGTTTCCAGGGGCTAGTCAGCAAACAGAAGCTATTTTAGGTTCAGGTTGGACCATAAATACATGCAGGAAACAGATCTGCAAGTAACAAGGTGTCATCATTCCATACTCATTCAGAGGGTAGTGCCTGGCTTTAATATCTTCATAATCACAATTTACCACTTAGAAGCTGCCCCAAGCGATTGCCAGTTTATAGCAGACACCCACACTGAGCAATAATGGCTTGTCCTGTGATAAAATAGATTTATTCTCTATATAAATATACTTACTGAAGCAGCTTTTCTTAAATCTTTATTTATAAGGCACGTCAGATAGCCCAATAAGTGGAAAGAAATATTTCTCTGTAGCAGTTTTCCCTTCATTTCCTAGAAAGATTCCAGAACGTCATGGACACAAGGATCACACCAAAGGCTACATATTCTAATTTCAGAGAAAATACAACACTATGAAGAAAAGCATCTCTACAGAAATCCACACAAATATTAATCTATATGCCCAGGTTTGGCTCTAAAATGCACCTCAGACTTCAAAAGGAATGGACTCGAGTTGATGGACCCTACAGAGATATTTATCTGATCAAAGAGTTTCAAATTACCCCCTCCCCTTTAGGATATTATTTTATAATGTGCTTTAAAAAGTCCTGGCCCTTGGTATTCACCAAGCAGTACTGGATGGTGCTGAAATTAATAAATAATAGAGCCACCAGCAACCCCCTATTGATTTTCTGCCGGATTTGTCTGTCTCCTCAGAATTTTAAGAACTGTTTAAACAGATATATCCATTATGTGTTGGAAGGAATTTTAAAACTCCCCAGCAGGGCTGGAGTTGATGACATATTGACAGTATCTCAGCCTGAAATAATTTTGGACACTCCGCTTACATTGTCTGCAGATACAGAGCCAAAAACACCCCGGTGAAGGGCAAAGTGAAGGTCAAATGCCTAAAGCACTCACAAAAGCAGCTGTACTTGAGCACTGCTGCTTCAACCCTTGGACATCAGTTTGTGGAGACAGAAGCAATTCCTGTTATCAGCTGTACAAATAAAATTATTAAACCATCAGACTGTTTTTGCATCGAAAAAAGAGCGCCCTGAGGACTGAGATTTTAACTCTGCTGCTAAAGAGCCGAGGAGTTCTTATCTTCATTTGCTAATACAAACAGAATACCTTCACTAATTCCCCAAAGCAGCTCCAGCTCCTTTGCAAAGCGTTCCTGAAGTTCCTTCCCCAGGCTCTGCTTCTATTGTGGCCCGATTTACGAGACCCTTTAATGCATTAAAAGTGGAAGGCGTTGGATTTTCCATTTGAAATGCAGGGCACCGGCACATGGACGCCCTGCTAAGAGAATGGCATGAGCTGGTTTCACAGCCATTCACCAAAGCCCTGCAAACGGAGGGAATTGGGGTTTACATTTTAAGGCATTAATTTAATAGAAGAGCACGTAAGAGTTTTGGTTCGACTTTGTCAGGAGACTAAAACAAGAACATGTTAATCAGCTGTGGAAATGCTCCTCCTTGCACTGATCCGATTTGCTGCTCCTTTGCTCGAGCAGAAATGTTTTCTTCATTACGGTCCTGATTAAGAAGTTTGATGTGCTGACCTTGAGTATCAAATTAAGCTCCACGCTGCAAGCAAAGCATCCTATCTTCTCTGGTGGCTTATAAATTCATTAGACACTTCGGACAGAGTTTTAAAATTTGCTGACACTAAATTCATTCAATATGGAACAGAACTGTTAAGATTTATGAGGCAAATCTGCAGTTAAGTGAAACATGCAATCTCCAGGTGACTTCCACCAGGAATCCCTTCCACCTAGGTCTTGCCTTGGTTTTCAAACAATGCCTTATTTAATTCCAGGCTCTTAATTATCTGCTCATTTTCCAGGCAGATGATCAATACCAAAGGACAGACAGCAGTCTGACAGCTGCTGAGACGAGCCCGAGCCAGGAAGGCGACAGCTCTCGGGGCGGTGTTTTCCCGGTGCCGTATGGCTCGAGACACTCGTGTGCACACCCCACACGAGTTCAAAAGGAATAACTTCAGTGTAAAAGTTCACTTGCTGCTCTGTAGTGAAAATAATTTATTTCAGATGCCATGGTTTGGAAGCTGCTGGATCAGAATTTTAAATCCTTTTGCCATCTATATTCCCCAAGGGCACAAGAAGTGAATCGAGGCTCTTTTTTACTTTCATGAATTCTAGACTTTGACAAGAGTTCACAGACAAAAAAAAAAAAACCAAAACAACTAAAATATTCTGAACATCAGGCAAGCCCTGTGTGCCTGGGCTTTGCTTAGCACACTGTGTTTTCATTTTGGCAGAATATGTTTTGTTTGCATTTAAAAAGGGGCATTTGATATCAAACCCAAGTCATTAGCTAAAAAGCAGCTCCACCACCACCGCCAGCCTCATCTAACACATGGGATAAAAGTCACAAAAGAAAGTTTATTCAGTCACTTGTGAAGGTACTTAAAGGGGATGTCAGGGTATAAAGCCTGCTCACAACAGGAAGGAGGGATGAGGAGAGGGAGAGAGAGGGCAAAATTTATTATTGGAGCAAAACTCTCCCAAGAGTAATTTATCCAATCCAAGGAAAAGTACGTGTCGCAAAACTCCCGCTGACAAGATTTAACTAAGCAGATCCACTGCAGAGAAAGGGTCACTGTGAGGACACAGAGGCACCTAAAATACCCAGCAGCCTCCCCTAACCATTCTGCTGGAGTCATTCTCTCTCATCTGGCACATGGTGTGCGACACCAGAGTCTCCTGCCGTATGGCACGAGGACACCGAGGGGCACTTGTGCTGCCGTGCTGGCCAAGAACCCGCAGCAGCAGCAGCTGCCACAGGGATGGCTCTTCTTCCACACCGATCATTTTGCTAAATACAGAGGCTCCTCACAGCTGTACAACTCACAGCTCCAGGGGGACTCACACCAACTTGCTGGGAAGGCTGGTGTCAGCCTGTGAGTTAGGCTGGGTAAGAGCATCCAAAATCCAAGGGGTGCTTAACCAACTGGTGCAACCTGGAGCATAAAAAGACTTTATTTTGGGGGGGGCTGTGTGTTTCATTTGGAGCCAATTCTGCCTCAAACAAATATATCAAATTGGAATACAAATATAAGTAAAAATTTGATACACTGATAGAAACCACTTACAAATAATTGGGACGGAAATGTTTATGTGCAAAGGGACTGAAACTGGCCTGAAGAAAGAGTGGCCTCAACAGAACTTGATATTGCTGTGCAGTTGCCTGGCCTGTTCTTACAGCTGTTGGAGGGGAAGCAGATATATCTGGTGTCGACAGTAACTGCTGGAGCTGCAATTCCAACCAGGATGGCAAAGTGGAAATAGGGGTCACACCCTGACCTTGCAAGTAAAGAAAATAGAGAGTGTAATTACAGTCCACAAAAACCCAACTGCAAACAGGGAAGGACAGCAAAAGGACTCTATCCTGCATTCCAGGTGACATTTCTAAGATTTATTACAGAAACGATGGTTTACAAGAAGTGTCTCCCAGCTAATGACATAAGAGAGGAGTGTGACCTTCACTAACCCAAGCAAAAGTGAACCTAAATAAAACAGCCAGTTAAAAGATGAGATGAGAAATGTGTTGAGACCACCAGCCATTTCTGTTTCTTCTTGAACCAGAAAGTGAGAAGGAGGGGAGAGAACTGCACTCATCCCTGAATGGGGGACAAAACATAACCTGAGGTTTCTACCACAGCTAATCTTTCACTGGGCAAAGACAAATGGCTTTACCATACAACAAAGTCTGCCTTCTGCATTTTGGCCACTGCACTTTTGATAAAGTACGAAGGAGGGTCTCATTAATGCCACAAAGCTGCTTTCTGAAAACCAGAAATCAGATATTGTGGTTTAGTTACATGTAAAAAGAGAGGAAAACAGCAAAACACACCACAAAAAGTTGTACTTTGTATCCAGGCTTGTTGTGCAAAGCAATCAAGACTTTCTCCTGTGCTTTTTAAAAATATTTTGCACTTAATCTACAGCAACATGTCTAATATTTTTGAATGAAATGTCATAGCAACCAAAATTACCATCCTCAAACATAATTTTATCCTTGTCCTCTACCGCTTTTTCTTCTCTTCTGTTTAATGTTATTGTGCTCGCATTTGATGTTCCTGTTAACAACCACCTGCTTTTGTTCTAAAATAACATCAGAGCATTTTGCTTGCTTTTGCCATGAAAGGTTGGAGCAGATGATCCTTGACATCCCCTTCCAACCTGTTCTTTGATGATTCACCTCTCCCATCGCTCCTCTTACTGGATTTATTTATCAGAGTCGCTGTTAGTGCCCCATACAAGCTGATCAGTCACCTGTAGGTGTCCTGCCATGGCTTGCATTAGCAGGAAGCTTCATTTAAGACTTTTAATTGAAGCAGAGATACAAAATTTGTTTGTGTTCAAGAGATGCTCATCTGAGAACCTTTCCCTTCACTATCCGCTCTATTCAGAGAAAAACACTCTATTGCTATGAAAATGGACAAACTGGGCAGGGAAAGGAACTGGACTTTTTCCCCTTTTTTTCACATATTTTTTTATGCCAAGTTACTGAAAAAAGAAAAAGCAGAGACTTGACACAGCAAGTCCAAGACCTATAAATATTTTGTGCTCTGAAATGTGTGTTTTAACTAAACACATATGAAAACACAAAACTTCCATCACAACAGTGAACGTTCAGTGTACGGTTCAATTGAGTGAGCATTGCCTGCACATGGGTCATAAAATAAGAGAATTAATAGTTTTTAAGCCCCTCAACTCTTCATTTATTTGGATTTAGGTCCGGTACTAAACCAGGAACCCAAAACCCAAGAGGAAAAATTGAAAACCTTAGGAAAACTAGAGATCTGCATCCACTGCCAGATGGTTTAACAGCGACAGCAATGAAAAAAATATTTAATGACAGTAAGATCTGAAAGAAAGATACAAATAGTAGAACATAAGGTTTTTAAAGTAATTGCTTAACAAGTTTATAGAGGGATTAATAAGACACATCTGCTCATGCTAGCTGGAAAGCCTGCCAGTGGCCCAGGAGCTTTCTGCTAGTCCCAGGTCCATGTTAGTTCATGGGAATCTCTCAGTGTTTAGTGCATTTATTGGGAATGCTCTCCTGTGACAGGCAGGGAAACACTGACCTTCCCATTTTGCCAAGCGAACAGGCAGGGTGAGGGCCCCGCCTGGGCTTCTGGGGGAAGAACAGTCCTGCTGCCCCAGGGAGTACACGTGCCACATTGTCCTCACTGTGCCTCCAATCCAGGCTTTCCCAGGCTGCTGAACGTCTCCTTGTGGAAACTCTTCCTTTATTCTTTTACCTCCAGTGAAGTCTCAAATTCCACACCTTCCCTGGCTGCTGTTGGACATCTGTGTCCATTCAGAATCATCCACGCCCTTCCTAAGTGATGGAAACTCCAAGAACAGCTGGAGTTCTTTCAAGTTCTCCCAGGCCCTACAACCTCATTTCTATTCCTATTGACTTCAGCAAATAACAGCTCCTTGTTTTCCCCTTGCCCAAGTTAGCACATTTTCAACCCCCTTCCAAGCTCTGAGAGGGATGCTGTGCTCCTCCAGAATGTCATCCCATCAATGCTGCCCTCACCCCACCCCAACCACGCTCCCATCTGTGGTTTAATCTTCTCTGCAATGAAATAATTCCCAATTCTCCCACCTTTTCCAAGATCAGTAAATCTCAGTCAGCCCTCATTAGTGTAACTCTCTTATCATAGCACACAATATGGCTATCAAAATTATTTCCTGAATCCTTCATACTCTTATTAACAAGTTAGAAACAGCTTCTGGATGGCAGAGCTTTAAATACTGATACGTAATTTACAGTTTAGTGTTGCCAAATCAAATTCTTTATCTATCCATCCAGAAATATAAATGTATATAAAATAAATAGTATAAACTGGTTTCACGTCTGTAAAGCATGGACTGCTCTGTTTCTGATTTGTGGAGGGTGCTAATCAATAAAAAGTTATTGCCATAAAAAAAACCCCACAACCAAAAAATCCATACCCAGCTTTCTTAAGAGAGATCATCTTTTTATATGAATATGTGGATCTTAGGAATAAATCCTTCCCTGTGAGGGTGGGCAGGCCCTGGCACAGGGTGCCCAGAGAAGCTGGGGCTGCCCCTGGATCCCT
>JAWWMP010000011.1:3365796-3454362 GCA_035047865.1 Dendrocincla tyrannina | reverse complement strand
AGTGAAAGGTATCCCTGCCCATGGCAGAGGGATGGAACAAGATGAGCCTTTAAAGTCCCTTCCAACCCAAACCATTGTGATTGTATGATCTTGGGTTAATCTACAGTCAAGTCTTATTTAGTTGCAATTTAAAGGCACAAGCACCTCCAGCTGCATTAAGGATGAACCACAGCACTACTGAACACCACCCTTGGGTTTAAATAACTAAACCCCAACGTAATGAAGGGGTTTGGTTTTCAATTCCTGCTGTTCCAGTGCTGCTGTCCTCACCCCCTTGCCTTCTCCAAAGGTACATTCATAAGGGGTTTAATTGGTGGAATCAGAACAATGATAAATATGGCAGAGGTTCCATTTCCAAGCACAAACCTCAGAACATCCTACATGAACACACAGACAGCAGGTTCTGTGGTCAAATCTACTTGCCCCTGTCCCACCCCAAAGGAAGACAATTTGATTAAAGGAAGCAACAGAGTGGCTTACACTAAACTTTAATTCTAAGCTCTAAGGTAATCAATGAGCCACTAAAACCCACAGAAAAATTAGCTGCAAAAATCTCCAGTCCTCCAGCTGCTACAGCTTCATAACCACGTCCTGCTCTGCAGCCTCACTGCAGCAGTGAGCCGAAATTCCTGCTCTGGCAGGCAGGAATGCTGAAGCAAAGCAGCCCCGCTCCCAGTGCCCTGGGTCAGCCAGGACAGGCATCCCACGGCAGAGCTGGGACAGTGCAGAGAGAGGGGGTTTGTAAGAGCCAGCCCAATTTCACTGCCAGGTACACCCGACTTTGCTAGGAAGGTTAAACCCCCCATTTCGGTTAGCAGAAGTGCACAGGCTATTTTTATTTCTTGATTAAAGAGGTCCTGCAAAGCAGCAGCGTATTCCCATGATCTCCTGACTGCCCATGTCAGAGATCCCCTGCAGGTTAATGAGAACCAGGAATCCAACATTCCTGCCCAGCACAGCCAGAGCAGACCCCAAAAAGCCATCAACATTTCAGCTGGCAAGCTCAGTTCTGACCAGAAATGAGTCTCTGCTCATCCCTGATTCATTTTAATTCACAGACTACATTTCAAGGTGCCTGGGCACATTTTAAAATGCAACAAATATGATGCTGGCTTTCTTTCTCCTGAAGTAAAGAAAAGTCTGATAAGGAGAGGGGAAAAAAAATCAATTTTTGTCATGAGGCAACTTTAAGTTAATTTAACAATATTTCAGGATGACTGCACAGGGATTATCAGACTGTCAGCTACACAAGTTACAACCCCCTTTACAGTCTCATGCTGCACCTGGGGATCTGCTCATTGTTTTAGTCTCCTAAAATTAGTTTGGAAACCTTGCTCGCACACAATTATTTTTTCTCTGTTTGTCCTAATTTTACTTGAAAAATTATCCCATAAACGTTTCTAAGTAGGATCAGTGTTCCTGATAAAATAACCACCATAGAACAAAGCACCTTCTGATTTTAATTTTCTTTTATGGCCTAAACTTCTGTTTCCAGTCGTTAATTAATTCAGCAACAGAATTTGATAGTTCTCCTGGAGGAAGGAGGGTTTCTTGGAGCTCTCTGTCCTGCACCCTTTGTGCTGCGTTGCTGCATCTCCAGCTCAGGAGTGTGTTTTATTTAGAAGGATGAGTAATGCAGCCCTCACTCACCATAGCTGCCTTTCTCTTTTTCAGACTCATGTATGATGCCTTCAGGAACAGATGCACCACAAAGAAAACGAACTTGAAAGAAGATGGTCCCATCTATGCAGTGAAAGGGTTTATGTTTGAGGGTATTCATTTCTTCTTACGTCAGTGACACAAAGGGTAGGAAGAGAAATCTGCCAGCAATGAGCAGTGGAGAGCTGGGAGAAGAGTCTAATCTGAATCCTCAAGGGAAATTTAGCCAGACAAATTAAAGATCCCAGTTTAGATCTTAGCTGGTTAAAACAGCATAAAAGGGCAATGAGAAGCAAGTTTTGGGTTTAAAGGTGCCCAAAGCCCATCACCTACTGCTGTCATTTTATGTCCAAGGTTTGGCTTTTGTTCAATACGGAACCAGACACAATCTCTGCTCACTACACAAGCTCTAAAAGCAATTTCTGCCTCATCCTGTGCTTGGCCATCCAACTGCTGACCAGACCTGGTAGAACTAAGCTTTGAAAACTAAGGCCACAGATGGGTTATTTGCATCAAGGCTTCAAGCTTATACGGCAAACTTCTGTCTTGTTTTGTTTCATTTTAGACAGTGAAATGATCACAGAATCAAGGAATCATTTAGGTTGGAAGAGACCTCTGCCTGTGACTGATGGCACCTTGTCACCCAGCCCAGATCACTGAGTGCTGTTCCAGCTGTTCCTTGAACACCTCCAGGGATGGGGACTCCACCACCCCCTGGGCAGCCCCTTCCAATGTTTAACAACCATTTCTGTGAAAGAACTTCCTCCTGGTGTCCAACCTGAACCTCCCCTGGCACAGCTTGAGGCCATTTCTTTTGATTCTGTTGCTGGTTCCCTGGGAGCAGAGCCCAACCCACCCTGGCTCCACCATCCTGTCAGGGAGAGTGGGAAGGTCCCCTCTGAACCTCCTTTTCTCCAGGCTGAGTCCCCCAGCTCCCTCACAGCACTTTCTCTCCAGACCCTTCCCCACCTCAATGTCCCCCTTGAATTGACGGGCCCAAACCAGGACATTGCTGATGAGCAGGAGACCTGGTAACAATCATGCCACAGGACAAGGGGAAAGCCACTATCAGGCAGCACAACTACCACAAGATATTCTGGCTAGCAGGGATTTTTTTCCAGTCATCTTTAGCTTTGTACTCTGCAGTCCTGAGGACTTCCAAGCACTTAAAGAATCTCTCAGAGGAGAGATTTCAGAAGAACCACTGGAATGGTAGTTTATCAGGATAATACTTTCAGACCTGTCAACAGCCCCCTTGTATACTACTTAAAGGCTAAGTTCTCTCTGGAATTTGCTGGTGGACAAGGCAGCATTTGCTTGGGAGGTTTGTGGCCCTTCCCCAGAAAATGTTACAGAAATTACTTTGGAACACACAAATGGGTGTGAAACCAGGGAGAAAGGGCACACCAAAGTGGCAGTGTTTAATTTGGGGTCAGTAAAAAATTAAGCTAGGTTTTAAAGAGACAGAATTAAGGTTTTAAAGCCTGTCTTGATGAGAGAAGAGATTTCCATCTAAGCAACTCTGCAGCAAGGTGAGTTTTTTCACACATTGATGCCACTCAAATCCTCAGCTTTCAGGGGGCAAGTTGTAAGTGCTGCTGTTCCCAAACTTCTACAGTTTCTGTGTCCATAGCACAGGCTCAGTTCACTGGTAGAACACCATCAAGGGCCTGAGGAAATTGCCAGGAGCCACTGCAGAGCTGTAGCCAGGAACCAGAAGCTGGGCAGAAGGGTTAGCCACAGCCAATTGAGCTAATTGGGCATGTTTCACTTACCCGGGTACTTAAGAGCCAGAGCTTCCAAGTGTGCTGGTGAATAAAAGAACATCTGCCTGATAACATCCATTTCATGTGAGTTACAAGTTTTAGAGAGCAATTACACAGTATTTTTGTTTCAAATCCAAATCAGATGTTTAAACCATTCTGTGATTGCACAATTATCTTATTTTATGAGGCAACCCAAACATCATTTAACAAGGTTCGAGTACCACTGTGTATTTTCAATTTATTAACAAAAATACAGAAGCCAAGACCCCAAAAATGGCAGGGAGAAGCAATGGAAAATGATACCAAAGCAGTGGTGAAAACAACCTTGTTGGGAAAACACCACCCCCCCACCTTAAGGGGAGCAGGGATGCTCCCAGATCTCCTGCTTCACTACTGCAAGGTTATTAAACATGCAGTAGGTGCTGATGAAGCAGAGGCACAAAGGGAAGCCAAGGCAGCTCGTCCCTACCACCTTCCCCATAACTCTCACCTGGGGAGGACAAGGGGAGGGGCAGAAGAGCCCCTTCCACAGCATGGCACAAATCCAGGCACCAGGAGAAGCTGCTGCACTTAAAGCTCTCCTTGGTTTTTGGTCCAGTCTGGGCCTGTCTGCTCAAGCTATGAATGCCTAAGAATGGACTCTGCGATTTGTCTTTTCCAACCTTAATGATCCTGTTGATTCTGCAAACTCTTTCTCCCAGAAAATCAGAAAATTAGAGAGGCAAACACATCATTCCTTTAGCTGGGTACTCAGAGGCTTCCCATGAGCTGTTCCAGCACCAAGGGGAGAACCAGGAGAGCGTTTCAGCAGCACTGGGTTCCCTGAGCTACTCGGGGAGCTGCAGCAGAGCCCAGAGTTTGCTCATCCGGCCTTTATCCAAACAGAAAATTGGGAAGCACAACAAGCCAGATGCTGCCTTGGAGAGGAGAGAGGCTGAGTAGACATAAACATAGTTCTGTTACTCAGGAATTAATTCTCACCAAAACATATTTCTGCCACATTGAAATTGTAATATTCTGCTTCCAAACCCACGAAACTCATTCCAAGAGTATTCAGAGCAATTACATCCCTAAAAAAAAAGCTTTGATTGATCATGCCTCATTTATATAACCTCCTTCTACAGTCACAAACTAATTTAGTGTTTTCTAACAGAAGATTTCCAGTGTTGCTGTACACAATTAAGCAGCGACACTCAAAAGTCAAGGCCAGCTCTCGATCCTGAAGCAGCTTTGTCGAGCAGGGCCAACAAACAAGATCTTAAATGCTCACACGAACCATCCACTTTTCACTCCAGGAGCACAAACACACTCCGTGCAGGAACAACCAGTCATGACCTTCACCTGAAGGACGAGAGAGGTTCCAGATTTCCATTTTTAAGGTGAAGCTCATCATATCCCTCTAGGCTTTAGCAAGATATTTTAAGAGCAGGCTTTTCCTTTGGAGGTCAGGGAGTGCATAATCCCTGCTATGTAACTTGCGCTCTCAGCAACCAGCTGCTCAGTGCAGGTTTTAGTCCTCCATCCCTGCCTGGACCTGCCTTTCCTTCTCAGGATTCCCAAGGGCTGGCAAAGCAAAACTGAGAAACTCCCCCAAACCGGGCTCTCTTGCAGTGAAAGGAGAAGCCAGGAGCAGGGACTAAGAGGTCCCACTGAACAGTGCAGCCTGAAAAATGGGGCAGAAATTGAGGACTGCAGACATGAGGGCATTTTGAGAACAAAGACAACCTCAAACCTCATAGATAATTATAGCCAAAAATAGCTGCTTACTAATTTTTCTGTCACTAATGCTTCTAGTAAAGAGCCATTACTCTAGCCAGTTTTATGGAGAAAGGGAGATGTTTATGGAAGCAGAATAATGATTCATCCACATTTAGGAGATTTGAGGTCCAAGCAACTCAGAAAACAGGGAAATATGTACTGCTTTTATTTTTCTTTCACCACTGAGTAATTTTCACGAGCAGAATACTCAGGGCTCACCTCCTTTCTGCAAGGTTTATTTTCTGTATAGCACAGAAAATAATCCAGCATCAGTACAGGGACAGAGCAGAGGACTGGAAGGTCTCCCAGAGCTCTGACTTTTAACACTGATTTTCTGGACATTCAGCAGAGGTTACATAACTCTACATGATTTGCAAACTCATTTCCTCCTGAGTCATCTTTTATTTACCTTTTTTCTCTCCTCTCTGACTTACAGACCTAGCTTTGTGACTAAACAATTTTGGTAAGCCTTGCAATCAACAGGATTAAACAGTGTGTGTTGGGTGAACTACAGACAGAATTCATTTGTCAGATCCCCAGTGCCCTGACTTTAATCAGGGGTAATAAAGCCAGCAGTATTGCTAATCCAATCAGCAAGTCCAATGAAAAAATAAATTTGTTGCTGCAGTTCAAAAACTGCCCTTTCACTGTGCAAAGCAAAAGGGGAATGAAAATCTCTCCCTTTTCCTCCCTCACTCCAAAGGTCCCTAATGAACAGAAGAGGGAGGAGGCAGAGGAGTTGCATATCAAAGCCTCGCTGTCCCTTGAAATCCAACTTTAATTATTAATACATGTGATGTGCTGAGCAAAGGCAACACGTTTGAGGCCTTGCAAGCTTACACTGCAAAATGGGCTGTTGCAAAGCTGCATCACTCAAAACCAAGGAGGCTGCCTTTTCAAGAAATTTCTCCTCATGAATTGTTGACCTGAATATGCTATTTTTCTGCTCTGAAAAAAGAAAAATTATTTCAAAACTTAAGCTATTCCTTTTTCCCAGGAAAGAGCTCTCTGTGAACAGCTGCTTCTTTAATGCCATTTGCAGAGGGGCAAGGTGCAGCTCGGAGCACTGGGAAGCACAGAAGGCTTGCAAGGACTGAACGGGTCATGATGATTAATGGGCACTTGCTGACTCTGCTGGCTCGGACCGATGGCAGCAGCTTCTCCAGCTCACCTTCAGCAGATCTGGATGGCAGCACTGCTGTAGAGCAAAGCAAAAACTAAGGAGTGTGCCCATGACAGCTTTAGCTCCCCTGCACTGTTCCAGGAATTGTCATGGAATCATAGAATGGTTTGGGCTGGAAGGGACCGTAAAGGTCATCTCGTTCCAAGTCCATGCCACGGGCAAGGACACCTTCCTCAGAGCAGGTTGCTGCTTGCCACTGGTTTTGGAAGAGCTGGCATAAATATTTCAGTTACTAAAGGTACGTTTGTTCCAATCACTTGTTACATGTGAATTAGCAGGTTGAGGACTAAAACCATTCCCTCCTGGTGGGGACAGACTCCCAGATTTTAGAAGATTCTGTGCTTTTCACACACAACACACACTGAAAAAAATCCCTTGTCTTCTTAGTGGCAAGATATCAACTTCACAGGCAGATCTTAATGAGGGCAAGGACTAAAACAATAAACACCTTCTATGTCCTAACTTCATGCCAGATTTTTTCTGAAAGAACTACAGCAGTAAAAGAGCACCATGGACCTCACCTACCTTATGTCACGTATTCCTGCCTACCCCTGACTATTATCTTTGGAAATCTAAACTAAACCAACAGTCCTCTGGCTTTCACATAACCAGAAAGAAAATCCAGTCAATGCCAGTCTCTTTTCGAACTCATGACTTAAGCCTTAATAAAATTTCCCTCCAAAGAACAAGTATTTAAATTTCTGCTTAAAAAATAATTTTAAAAACAAACATGTCAAAAGTGACATGGGTAAGGAGCAACCCCCCATCTCAGTACAACATTAGATGCTCTGAGACTGTGGTGAGATCCATCTTCTGGACCACATTTTGAAGAGGAGCACTAATTGTTCAAAATCACTCATGAGTGCAAAGCAATGGTAAGATGGGTTTGCATTAACGACAAGATGGCAATGCCTTCTTGAGTTTTTTTTTTATTAGAAACTACATTCTCACCTATATCATTGTTACTTTGGCTGCATAGGGTGTTCCAGACAACAAAGCAGCTGCTGTAATATAACCAGTGCTAATACTTTAATTATAGCCACAGCATCATTAACTTGTGCTCTCTCAATCTGTTGCCTCCACCTGTTATTGTTAAGTTTATATTTATCTTATTACAATATCTGGGAAATAAATTATCTTCCTACTATGTAGCTTTACATTGCTCAGCAAAACAGGGGCCCAAGCATATACCTTCATACACTACCAAAAGAGGAGAATAACATTTTTAAAGTTCTCTTTCAGCTTTCCCTAATGCTACTGGCATGTGATGTAATGACTGAGGAACTCCAGCCTGGAGATTAATGCATTTTCATAAGGAGAGAAGCAAAGAAGTTCATAAACACTTCATAAAGCCCACAGGCACTGATGAAAAGCAGAATATACATCAAATACACAACATTATTCAGGGTGGCAACCTCTTAGCAGGTAGGCACTGTCTATTTAAACAGATATTTTTTTGTACTGATGTTGGGTTAATGAAGCAACTTTTGCCAGTTGTTCAAAGAAAAATCACTGTCTCTTCATTCTCTCTTATTACCAGAGCCTGCTGATCACTGAAGTGGAAGCTCTTTTGGTCCTCTGAGTCACAGCAGGAAGCCAACACACAGCCATGAGTTGATTGAAAGTCTGAGATTTGGACCTGGGATCGTCTCCTAAACAAAGGTGCAGTTTTAGAAACAGTGACAGACAGTCTAGAGCTGAAAATAGAAGGTTGTCACACATGACAACCCCAACATAAGTCCGTGACACCTCACCTGTGAGTTACTCAAAAACCCAGGGAACATCAACAAAAGTTGCTCAGATTCCTTCCAGACAACAAAATTGTTTCAAATTTCCCCCAGATAACTAAAAGACTTCAATTAATCTTTACTCTGATAGACAGTTGCAGGGCACATTTGTAAGTGGCCTAGGGAACCATAATTAAGCAGTTAAGTTGATGAACAGCTGCACTTTTTGGAAAGCAGTCATTAGAAGTAAGAACAGAGTTACCTGCCTCATTGTTTAACAAGATCTATTAGAATAAAAACGTGAAATAGCAACCCTGGAGGAGAAATCGTTCTTCAGAAAATATTAGATGGTTATGTTTGGTTTCCCCCCAGAGTTTCCTTCTAGGCTCCAAATTTCTTTGGGAGGAAGGCAGCATCTCATTAGTGCTCTTGCATTTTTCAAAGAACAATACTTAGGATTTAGCTAAAGAGAAGACAGTTCAAGGAAGTGGGTGACCTCTAAATCCTTCTTGGATATAAAAATTCAGAAAATATACACATGGGTCGCAGCTTCCTGGAATTCTCAATTAAAACAATATTACCTAAAGTATTAAGATGCCACACAGTCACAATAGAGGTGTGTTATTCATAAAACATTTTATCTTGAGTGTTTTTCTAATGCTAATTTATAATGACTCAGAATTTTATTCATTTATAAAATGTAGACATGCATTAACACAAAAGATTTTCATTCTGTCAGGGTTCAACAACAAAAAAAAAACCCAAACAATTTAGGCTGCTTCAGTTTTGATAAAAGTTGGCTGGAATACTCAAAGATGTATTTAGTTTCTTTAAAGCCAATTGGCTTAGAAAGCTGCTATAGAATAGATTAAAGTATCTGAAGGTACAGCTCATCCTTATTAAGCATCATGAAAAAATCTATTTCTTTTCTGTATGGCCTTGGTTAGGGGTTAATGGGAAGACTCTCCTGACTTTGAGTCACGATGATGCCAGGATGTTCCTACAGGGCACATCAAAAGGAAGGGCAAGAGAAGCATCATCATTATTATCTTTTTAAATCTTTGTATAACTGAGTCAACTTCAGAGGCATCCAAAACCTCTCTTCAAATACAAAAGGAAATTAAATCAGTAAAAGAAAAATAATCAGTGAAGAGGTCAACTTTCTCACTAAAGGGACAATTAGTGCCTGATCTATTCCCAAAGCAGCGATGGAAAGACTTGAGAGTATTTGGCTCTGACTGAAGACAGAAGGAGCAGAGAAGGCCTGACCTGACACACACACTGCAGAGTTGTTTCAGCCCTTGGTGCCAGCAATCTCAGGGAAGACGAGCTGCATTTTGCCTTTGGACAGGTCTGGTTTAAGGTCTCATTTAAGTTCCTCTGCACTTGACTCAAACCAAAGCACTTGGACTAAACACTCGAGTATTCACCACTGGCATACACCAGTAAAGAAATTGTTTTTCTGGAACTGAGAAAAACAGGTTGCCCAGAGACCTTGTGGAGTCTCCCTCACTGGAGATAATGCAAAGCTCCCTGGATGAAATGGTGTGCTTTGTGCTCTGGGATGACCCTGCTGGAGCAGGGAGGTTGGACCAGCTCTGTGGTCCCTTCCAAGCTGACCCCTTCCGTGACTCAGCTTTGGGAGACTGTGAGCAATGTTTTACAACCCAAAAGTCTCATTTTCAGTAGCCAAGCTCACATACCCTGCATGTGAGGGTTTAGGCAGACAGTATTTCTGAAAAGCCAAGCTCTGTGAGCAACCTGCCCTTCAGGAAGGTGGGCAAGTTACCAGCAAAACAGATACCCCTTGATGCCACCCCACGTAAACTGGCACATGTGAGTTACAAAAATAACTCAAGGTAGGGAAATTTGGCATAATTATTGTTATTTTCACCCAGTCGTATGTCCACAAGCATTGAACAACGTGCCTCAGTTTCTCTCATACATCACAAAGTTTATCTGATGGAACTGCCACATGCTTAGAGATGTGGAGATAAGGATATGCCATTTAAAAAGAAAAATGAGTGCACTGACACCTACAAGTCAGCCCTGAGAAGGAAGAGGCAGACAAAACCAATTTGGCACTTGGCCCTGCAATTTGGGTGGCTCTGCAGCACTTTAGATTAGCTGATGAAGCCTCATTCTGCACCTTCCTCCCACTGCAGCTTTGAGTGCACCAAACATCCTCTAAGCTCTAACCTTGCGTGAGCATGAAAGGTTAAACAGGCAAAAATCAGGCCACATAATGAGAGACTGAAGGAAGGGAAAAGAAACCTTCCCGACCAAAGTGTTTTCTGCTTCTGGAGCTGATAACCAGTCAAAGATCACACAATCTGCCCCCAGAAGATAAAGTTTCTGGTGCCTGTTCAATGCAAAGGATTCTGCTTGTTCAGCACACTATTTTATTTTGTATTTGTTTCCCTTAGACCTTGGTGATCTTTCCTGCATTCAATTGCTCAGCTCTATTTCTCATCATGCTGTGTGTTACAAAAGCAACTATTCAGGACTTGGAGGTGCTGAAACTCCTTATCTTGAATTTTAAGGACAGATTACAGTAACCTCACTCACAGTGAAGAGTATTTTATACAAAGTCTTTGCACCACGACAGTCCCTGAGAACAGCACTGCTATAAAATACAGCATAACAGGAGCAGAGATACCACAAAGAATCAAAATGTTTTCCTGGCACATCATGCTGGCTGAAAAATGCACCAGCACAGTACAAAATTTAATTGATACTGGAAGTCTCTGACATTTATTAGCTCAGAAAATTTACATAATAAAATCCATACCTGCACCAGAAGAGTAGGGCAACCTGCATTTGTAAAAATCTGCTTGAATTAACTATTTTTACACTATTTCTTTTGGCCTGGATTGAAATCTGCAACATTCTGATCAAAGCCAAAGGGGAGAGTAGACCTTTCTTGCTTTGGAATAGATTCAGATGCCAAACCACAGGGATTGCTTTGGCTTCAGAGAACCAAGTCTTCTAAATTTCCATTCTTGGCAAGACTTACGAAAAGCAAATCAACCTCTAAGAGGAAAGACTAAACACAATGTCACGTCCAAGAAAGCAAAACTGCAGGAAATCACCTGCCATGCCTCAGAAAAGTGAAGATGAGCAGAGTGAGCATCCACAGGCTCAGAGAGACTCCCAAGCTGTCCCTCTCACAGATGGGCTGAGCTGGGCACTGCCAGCCCCAGCAGGGTCAGCCTGGCAGCGGTCCCTGTGATGACCAGGTCAAGTGTGCCATGCACAGGCTGCCAAGCAAAACTCACACTCTGACCCACACACTGTGCCCACCAGGGTTTTGCAGGTGAAAAACAGAACCACAGGGATGTTGCACTGAAATTCACTTGTTCAGACTTTATTTGAGTTTGTCTGTGAGTGGTTTCGTCATCGCCCCGCACCGGATCACGGGCTACCACAGCTAACAGGAATTTCGGGAGGGTGTCCAGGTGCAGGGCACCTCACCTGCCCCTTCTGCCCCACCAGCTCCCTCACAGATGTTCCTCTGAATGCCAACAGCCACCAGGACTCAATACAGCAAAAACCCAACCCAAGCCCATGCAGCAAATAAAACAAAGGCTCAGCTGAGCAGAGCGAGCCAAGGGAGCCCCAGGATTCCTGGCACCCACAACAGGGACAGAAAAGCTCTGGAGGTTACCTTTTAACTAAAACCATCTATGAAGACATGTATTTTTACACAGTTATTTTGTTTCATTCCACTGGTTTTGGTTTCCAACTTCAAAAATCAGTTTAAGTGAAATTGTTGCCTGTACACGATCCAAGAACTCTTTCTTTCCATGCCACTAGATCTCACAGAGATACCATTGAATATACTTATTGTCTCCAGAAATGAACTTTTTTTATTCCACCCTTATTGGGGAGATTAACGTCAGCATTCCTTAAAATAATCTAAAGTAAGTTATTTTATTCAAACACTGTGGTGGGATGCTGGGATTAGCTTTACCATTTACACTTCTCAGCACACTCTAAGTAGGATTGGTTGTAACTGCACAATCACAAAGTTTTTATTTATCCAGAAGTATAATTTGTTTAATACCACATCTCATGTCTTTACACATCATTAATTTGAATTACTTTTTATTTCTTTGTATGACACAAGTAACGCCGAGAAGTAAAATTAGAGACCAAAGGGAAGTACAAAAAGACACAACCTGCCTATCAGCCTGTCTGAAATCAGCAGGAACATGGGATCATTTTGGTCTCAGCTGTAAGAACCCGCACAAACACAAGCAAGGTGCCTCCATGGCACAGCTAATGGCCATTTCCACCCCTTCCTATGAGCTGTGTGCTGTGTTAGCTCAGCTACCACTTTCAACCTGGTTAAATCAGCTAAAAAACCAGCATCAGGTAGTGTGTGGGGGGAAATGCCAAGCCAACACAGCTGAGAGCACACAGCAGTGTCACACTGTCCCTGTCCTGAATTAGCTCGAATGAACCAGAAAGTGGCAGGAGGTGAAAACCAAGAACACAGGAAAGGAGAAAGAACCCCCAGCTCAGCCCACGTAAAGAAATCCCACGGCCACACCAGCCCACGCCAGGCTCCCCCAGCTGCCCTACATCCCATCCCATAACATATGGGGAAACTCTGCAAGATTACCAGGGAGTTATAAAAATTACGACGCTTGAAGTTCATGTATTTCTGCACTCTGCAAAAGGGGCTTTGTGCAAGCACCTTCTGTTGAGCAGCACAGGGCACCGTAACACCCTTCACAGCTCCCGAATACTGTTCACATCATTGCACAGATGTCACTTGGAGATGAAAAAGTGCTCTCTTCCCCTTCCCAACACACCAGAGGTTTCGGCTTGCAGGATTAGCAAGGCCTTTTCCAACTGTTTGGATCCATCAGCCCGTAAACCCCTCCTGGACCTGCCCCTCTCTGGTGGTGTCTGGGAGCTTTCCAGTGGGCACAGCCCTTTCCTGAGGGGTCTGCCCACAAGAGAAGGTTATTCTGTTCCCACTGCAAATATTATTCATGACCTGTCACCAAAGGCCAACAGTACTTGGTGCTGTGTAAACACAAAGATACTTTCCTGACCAGAGAATGTAGACTCACTGGCTCTTTATGGCTAAATAGATTTACTGAATTTAGATGCTACCCTAAAGTAACCAAGCATTAACATAGTGAAATAAGGGCAAAATAATACCAAGTAATGGCCTATATAGCTTTTACCTATCATAAACAAGAAATGAAAGCCTTTGATATACAAGAAACACTCTTGTAGACTTGAATCCATTTAAAATGGATTTTGTTTAGAGTCACTTTCAACTTCCACTGCTTTCTTATAAGCCTCAGGACTTCATTTTTAAACAAGGAACCCTTTGTATTCTGTCACACATCCACAGTAGTAAAAGCCAGATGTGAACTGCAGAGTCTCATTAAAAGCATCATTGCAAGGAGGTGATGGAAGCTTAGAGGACTTATGACCAAGCAGGGAGGTCTGAGATTCCAGTAACAGTTCAAGAATACATTTGCAGGGAATAAAGCTGTTTAATGTGAAACAGCCTTTGAACTTTCAAATATGTCTAAGTGCTGCAAGAACCACTGTTTGTAACACAGTGGTAAGAAATAAAGATAACAAGCATTTGTTAGATTTCCCTCATTCTGAAAATAACGATGGCTCCTTGTCAAACACATCCTGAGCTCCCAATACTAGTTCCAAAATTAAATGGCTTTAACCCAGACTACAGCTAATACCTCAACAGGCTGCAAATAACCCCAATTTTCCCAAATTGCCTTCCTGGAAGGCTGAAGTGGGAACAAAGGCAGCTCTCTGCCTGGAAGGAAGGGTTTCCACCAGGGACAGCATGATTGAGGCACACTGGTGGTCCTGTAACTTGGAAGGCAGTGTCCCTTCTCTCATTCTGGGACAGACAGAAGGATCCAGAGCTGCTGTTTCACATAGTTCTGTTTCTCTTTCCAAAATAATCATGCTTACAAGGAATATAAAATAAAATGTAGGCCGAATGGAGTTAGGGCTTAAATATATTTGGGGTTTGTACTGGGACCATTATGCATATTGCTGAGAGGGCATTTGGTTGGTACTTAGAAGGATGCATTCTTAACAATGGTAGTGAGAACCTTGTGGGCACTTTCCTGGCTCAGATGCTTGAAAAACCCTCAAGCCCACACTTAGAACATAGACAGACAAAATTAACATTGTGCATTCGGTATCAGACCAGGTAAGACTTCAAATTTTGCACCTTTTAACAGTCAAGGTATTTCAGCAAAACAGTCTGCTCTGCTCCTACAGGACACATGAAAACTCTGACACTTCTGTTTTCCTAAATATTCATTTTGTTTTAAATAAAGCCACATCTCCAACTTTCCCTTTATCAGAAGCATAAAGAGAGCAATTGGAGAGATCTAGCGATTCAAACTTATCTCCTCTTTTAGGAACGATGTAAGTGAATTTAATCCAGAAAAGTTGTATCATTAATATGTGCTTAGAGGCATTTCCTTGAGCTTTCAAGTTTGTAGAACAGTCTGAGTTATCACATCAAAACCTGAAACACCAGACAGGGAAAATGTGAGTCGCGAGGTCTATGATCAAACATTAAGATAAGGCGAGAAAAAAGTTTCATTTTCACATATATAAGTTCATTTTTCTTTCAAAAAATGAGTGCTAACTTTACCAGCCTTCTCAGCACCGCTGTGTGACTCTCCTTGCAGTAATTTTACTACCCGTGGGTAAAAGAGATGAAGTCCAATTCTCTTTGTGACAAACAGAAAAAAGTTATCAGTGATGAAATATTTCCATCTGGTAAACAAAGTACCAGAGAAATATCAGAACCACTGTCAGCAGCAAGGCAGAGATTTCCATTCAACCTTTAGCTCTGCTCCAGCTATCTCAAGTACTTAACATTTTCTTTCACTTCACAGAAGGATGCGTGAAAGGGAAAATAATTCAGCATTGTCTACACAGAGAAAGCACAAAACTGTATCTTAATATAGCAAAGAATTTTTTGTCATTAAAATGACTCCTTCCTAAGTTTCATAGACAAAAACTGTCCTGAAAGAGCCACTATCAGAAGTGACAAAGAAAAAATAAACTACAGGGATTTAACTAGGGATTCAAATCCAAGGAAGATAGGATATACAGAAATTTTAAAATGGAAATCCTTTTTTTTTTTGTGAGATGTTATCTAGATCACCTCTTTTAAACAAACCCCCAGTTTACTGGCAGCTGTGTATCAGACACTGCATCGCTATTGTGGTTTGTTATCTGCAGCTTGCACAGGCAAAGTGGATTAATAAACAGCCCCTTGTCTGCAGCACGTTACACCTTCCAGTTTGCCAGTCTTTGCATAATAGTGCAATAGCTGCATGGCAAATCCTGCACAGGGATGAGATTCCTCACCCAAATGGCTGCAGATTCCTCCTCTGAGACTTCCCCCAGCAGAGAGACTAATCCTGAAGCTAAAGCAGACACCTCCTTGGGTATGCAGAGCCAGGGAAGCTGCTGACAGAGACAAATGTCCTCCAGATAGCACAGCAAAGGGAAAGCGCCTGGTGCAGGGGGGTATCACAGGGCAGGAAAACCAAACACTGAGCTACTCCTTTCACCTGAGCCAGAGAAAAGGTCCATTTGCTCTTGAATACACGCAGTGATAGACATGCAAGCAATGCTTATAATTAGCTGCTAATTATAGTAGCTGGGAACTAGTCATGGCACAGTCACTCAACAACTGAGATCATGATTTCAAACAAAAGTTCCTGTGGAAAAAAAACCCCCATATTTCTGAAAAAAATAGAGTATTGGCACTTTCCAGTGTCAAGCAACAGCAATTAAAAGCAATTACCAACAGAGGGTTTGCTTTTCTATATAATCATATTCATTGCAATCTGTCTGCTGGCAGCACGAGGGGAGGGTCAGGCAGGAGACAAACACACAGGGAGCTGAACAGGTCAACTCAATTTATCTGCAAGTCTCTGTGGACTCCCAAAATAAAGAATCCTTAGGAAGGGGGAATGGGTCAGCCACACAGGCCTGATGGTAAGTATGTTTTAGGAAAGAAGATACAAAAAATTCAACGATGAAGCAAAAAACATTATTAGTTCTGGTCATCATCAGGCATTTGATGAATTTTCTCAAACTGACATGATGGGAAAAGTGAAGAACAAAAAAATCGTTCACAACAATAAAATATTAAATGGAGAAATATAAAATGTGAGGACAGACTGTGCTGCAGGTAACCAGAGGGAGCAAACACCTGACAGTGAAGAACACTGAAGATTAAGACCCATCCCGTCCCTGCAGTGGCTCTTACAAAATGAATTGCTTGAAATTTGGCTTATAAAGTCCATCTACATTTTTCTAATCCTCCTATAGTTCTGCTCAAAACAGGAGTCAGTTTACTGCTTGCTCTTACTCAGATTTAAAATTACCAATGGGAAATTCTAGGTATTCCAATCATTTCCTTGGACTCTTACATTTGTACTTTTGGACAAGTTAAACAACAAATTGGTTAGATGTTTCAATGAGATCTCCAGCACCTCTGAGGTTTCACTGCAGTGGGGAGAACAGGGTTGCCATGTTTTCTGTCTGGATATTATTTGGAGTGAAGAAACCTGCCATTATCTTCTTTTGCCTACCAAGCATCCCCTCACCATTCTGGGAGGTGAACTGCCAACCTGCACATCACGTTGTGAGCTCTATTCTGAGGCCAAGTGTTGCAATTTCCCTGGCTCATACCCCCACACATTGGTGAAACCCCCAGTGTGGGTACCTGGTACTTGCAGACAAATCCCAGTGCTCTTTCTTCTCCTGGCTCCTTCATCTCTCCAACATCAGGCATGTATTTTCCTGCCTTGCCTGACTTCCAAGGTCCCCAACAGCTCTGCCCCATCGATCAACATGTCAGACTTCATCACCCACACGATAAAAATAAAAGAAAACATCTCTCCTTGCATATTGTCTTACATCATCTCTCACCTTGCAGGTCACAACTATCCCTGACCAAAACTGAATCACTGCCCACCTTCAAAAACCTCTGTAACAGCTTATTTACTAAGAAACTCCACAATTGTGTCACAGCTATGACAAAACCACACCCTAAACCAACAAGCAGTTCAAATTCTCATTGGTTTTCTACCCCTGTCTACCATCTTTTACATTTAGGGTGTAATTCTGAGCTGTGATAAGCAAAATCCCTTTGTGTTTTTGAGGACCTCACCCATAACTGAACTACACAGTAACAATATTCAAGTGAAAAAACATAAAAACATATTAAATACTTCTTATCCCTACAAGTTTAACAAGAAATAAATCTATTATGTTGCATCTTTCAACAAAAGTTGATGAGCCCTGTATTTTTATCACTCTTTCCCCCCTCCAAATCACCAGGAACACGCTCCTCTTTCTCCTTCTGGCCCCCACCCAACCTTTGTGATTTGGCAGCTCTGGATGTTGATCTATCAAGTATTTTCCAGTGAACCATCTCAGCCCCTTTCAATATCACACTGAGGGACAATGCACTTGCTTATGCTAAAAGGGTTTTATTACACTTAGCAATACTTTCTGGTCTTCCTACATGACTAACTGTGGAGTAAGGAGTATGCTGGGCAGGCAGTGCGCATTAATCTTACTGCCAGAAAGAGTAAGGATTTTGCATTGGAAGCATCTGGTAAAAGCACACTAGAGACCTTGAAATCATGACTGGTGCTCTTACTATTTGCAAAAAAATGAGTAAAAATACACACTAATTTGATTTCCCAGGCCTTGTTTGCCCAATAGGAACCATCTGCTTCTATTCATTGACTCCTACCCACCCTGATCCAAAGTTCACGAATCCAGCAGCAACCATCCATTCTTTGTCTGCAATGTCTCTGCATTAATCCAGAGCAGAAGATGAAACAAAGAATGTTAAAATGAGCTTTAGCAATCGATAAAATCCTTCCATTACGCACTTTATGGCAAACGATTATCGCTCCACTTCGGATTCCCATAATGAGTTACTTTCTTAATAACCTCCTGAGGGCATCATAGAACAGAGCCAAAGGCTGAAAATTATCGGGCAAACGAGCCACAGCTCCACGGTGGTGTTTGATATTCAGCAGCAACAGGGCTGCAAGTGGGCTGGCTTGGGCTCTGCATCCCGAGGTGATCCCAGCAACTTGAGTGAATGGAAGGGAAGAATTAGCAGAGCTCCTCTCAGCTTCCCTCAGCAATGCCTGGGTATTTTTGTCCTGTGAAAGGCTATATTTGAGACACTGAAATAACAGCAGAGCTGGTGCAGATTTGCACAAAGAGGAGGAGCTGTAAAAATCCTGTGTTCTGGACAGCACAGCATTACTCATCAGGGACAGGCGTGATGGCAACGCGGACGGCGTGAATCATCTAGGATGCTCTCTAGGAGCACACTGGACTGTTCTACACGGGCCAGAATAATAACATTTGTTATTCTACAATGGACTTTTAGATTAACTGTCTTATCTGGTTTTATGATGCTGTGCTCGATGCATTTCCACACGGCAGCGCCACAGGAGGTAAATCACTTCACCAGCTCTCCACCCAGAAAGCCAAAATATAACTTCAAAGGAAATAAATATTGATCAAACCTCTGCCGTAATTACAGACTCGCCAGACCGTTCCCTTTGCACCAAGGAAATTTTGCCATTACTGGGGAAGACTGTGTACCTGCAATGAGATCTACTATCTCTAAAATTAAATTGGAAGAATAATTCCGACTGAAAGTCAGGTTAGGATGAACACTGGCCAATATTAACTACAGCTCTAAATCACATTCTTCTGGAAATGGTGACCAGTGAACAGCTGTAGCATTACCAAGTCAAAGCACAAACAGGAAGATGCTGCAAGATGCATAATTCTTTGAGCATTTAGCTTAGTGATACTTATTTTTCCTAAAGTTTTGGGGAACTTACAGAAGCAATGCAACAAATAAAATCTAGTAGGCAATGTCCTGCATGTTGGCTTTTTTTTTTTCCTTTTTTTCAAGGATGGCAGCCACAAAGATACAAGCTCTGAAAAACCACGCTATTGTTATGTATGCACAAGGATACCAGAGTCTGAGAAACTTTCTGTGACTGTCCTATTCCATTCTCCTTAGCTGTGTAACAGTTGTCAAACACCTCACTACAAGATAAGCTCAGTTTATTTCAGAAACTGAGGAACAGACAAATTAACTGACAACCCCAAGAACAAATTGGTAGTTAAGAAATGGGATCAGAAGCTGCTTTTTATAATCCCATGAAAGACGTATCTCAAAAAAGCATCATTAATGATTTTTCTCTGAAGCAACCTTTGAAAGTTCATCCTAAGAGGTGAGCAATACAAAAAACTAAAAATAAAAATAAGTGGGCATAAAACGTGCAAGATCTTCAGTTATTTTTGAATCTCCAGATACAAGAGACGAAGAAAAATAACATAAGAAGAGAAAACATTACAAGAACAGTTCAACAGATAAATGTTTTCATATCTTAAAGGAGTTAATAATTTACACAATGTTAGAAATAATTACTTGTTTAAGCAAGCTGCCCACTGGACAAATTTTAAAGCCATCAGGGGTTTTTTAATACAGCGTATCGGCTCAATTCTGACTCAGAAAGAAATGTATTTTACTGAGAAAATAAATTGTAGACACGATGTTCTCTTTGAAATCCAGCCCGAGCCCCTATTCTGCTGCAAGAACCGCTCAGGGGGAGAGGGAAGCTGTGTTTCAAATTTATTAATGATTCCTCAAGTTGTTATAGAAACGCAATTGCAGCGAGGCAATGTCTGGAGACACGAGCCCCTTTCATGTTCCCTGTCAGAGGAGCTGGTTGCTGAGGTTACCTCACAGTGGAGCAACTTGTACAGCCAATTCCCCTGGCACAAAGGCACCACAAACCCAGGGCTTTGCACACCCCAGGGCTGGCTGAAGCCACCACTGGGCTTTATTTACAGGGGACAAATTCAGCAAACACCACTCTCTGCTTCCCTCAAATACCTGTTGGCCATTGTGGCCAGAATTGGTTTTTCAAAGAAGACATCAACAAGTGTTTGCTGGGGAAGCCAAACACTGTAGCTGTAAAACAGGCTCCGACTGCACCAGGTGCTTCTGGACTTCCAGCTTGGGTAAATTCATCAATTTCAGGAGGACAACTGAGTGCTCAGTGAGACATTTAGGGGGAGATCCTAGAGACTTCCATACACTCAAATACCTTCAGTCACGACTGTAGCTCCTTTCAGGAACAACTCCAGGGATGAACAGATAACCTGACTTGTCAAGCATGTTCTACTTGCTGCCAGCATCAAAAACCACTGGGCTATTTCTCCTTTTCAAAAGGCACAAGAATCAGTGAGGAAAGTGGAACATGTGATGCAGGGCCCAGGGGGGAGCCAAATGAGAAGTGGCTGAAGGCACTTGGTCTGTTCAGCCTGGAGGAGACTGAGGGGAGACCTCATAGCAGCCTAAAACTTCCTCAGGAGGGGCAGGCACTGACCTCTTTCTCTTTGGTGGCCAGGGACAGGACCCCAGGGAATGGGTGGAGTGTGTCAGGAGAGGTTTAGCCTGGATATTGGGAAGAGGTTCTTCCCCGAGGGCAGTGGGCACAGCCCCAAGGCTGCCAGAGCTCCAGGAGTGTTTGGACAACCTCTCAAGGACCTGGTGGGGTTGTTTGGGGATGGTCCTGTGCAAAACTAGGAGTTGGACTTCAATGATCCTTGTGGATCTCTCAGGCTGGTCATTCAAAAGAAATCAAGTTGGTTGTAGTTACTACAAATTGCATTTGACCATGGTGCAAGTGAGCAGGTATGAGAAGTCAAGCAAGGAGAGAGGAGAAGACAAAGGGGGAAAAAAGAAAAAGGGGCAAAAAGCAAAGAGGGTGAATGGTTTGTTTTCCTAAGCACAGATTTCAAAAGGAAAACTCAGCTTCATTGCAGTCAATGAGTGCTTTCCCATCAGTTCTCAGGGAGCCATGACTTCACCCCAGATAGTTATGAAGAGCAATCAGCTACTACATCTTTTTTTTTCTTTTTTTTTTTTTTAGACAAAGAGAGAAATAGTAAAATGAAAAACCTTTGAGTCTGGCAAATCCCAGAACAGCAGTTGAATACAAATGAGGAGATAAATGATGAAGTGTGTTAAAGCAATTCTTCAATGGCTTGGAACAAAATAAAAGTTTGCAACCTCACTCCACATCCCCAAGAAGATTTCTGTGAAACTGGAACTAGGAAATCATGGCTGGGTATCAGTAGGTGTCTCACCAGGTGACTGAACAGCTTCAGTGGATTTCATAAGCAGCTCCCACAGCATGTCTGAGAGGTGTACACACAACCATATTTGCTAGAAAGACAATATTTTAAAAAAATAGTGCCAAAACAAAGTCCTTCATTCAGAATTCATCATTTCTTTAAGTGCTTGCAACAAGATCTCTAACTGGTATTCTTTGGAGGGAAAAATTAAAAAAAAAATAGCTGCAACTGCACTCTGTGTTTGCCCTGTGGCCTCTTCCCAGTTCCAGCCTTGATTACTGGTGCTCTGCATGGGACAGTTCCAGGGGTGGGGCTGGGGCCAGCCTTTAACAAGACTACCAAGTGTCTCTGCACCTTCCTGGCCTTCCTATCAGACAAGCACAGACAGCAGGGCTGCACTGCCACAGCCCCTTGGCATCCAACACCCTTCAGAAACACCTCCTTGCTGGTATAGCTTGCACTACATATACTGGTCCCAGTATAAGAGCACTGGAAGAATAGTTATAGGAATTGGTCTTATTTACAATCCATTTATTCCAAGTGCTCAATTCTGTATAGAATGAAAGAGGTGATTGAGTTTTAAAATGAAGAAAAATATGCTCAATAGAAGATGTTCTTGGTAGATTTGGTTCCACAAAGAAAATGAGTCTTTTCTTTGTCAGCCTCCTCTTTACAGCCTTTTTGCTCAGCATTTGGCCAGTCCTTGACACGAGCCTCCTGCTACACTTCACAGTGCCTAAAGACTCCAGTTCAACACTAAGGAATGCAATTCTCTATTCAGAGCTCTAAAAGAGTACAAGAAAAGGCTGTTTTGCACAGAAGTAGCATAAAGAGCACTCAATACTTTCAAATACATGAGTTATGCATCATTGCTGTGTATGCATCATTCATATGATTACAAGAGTAATGGCACACATGTCTAGAACTGGCAGGCTTCACTTCATGAGGGTATTAAAATGTCTTACTTTCAGCGGGTGTTGTTGCCTCTTCTCCTGGCCAAACATGGTCTGAAATGTAGATGCATCTCATAAATCATTTCCTCTTGTAAACACCTGAACCGTGGACTTGAAAGGAAGCTCCTCACAAGCCTTTCCCACCTACTGTGGCATTCTTCAGTTCTCTAATGAAAAGATCGCAGGTTCCAAGAACAGCCTTAGATTTTCTTTAATGGTTATAGTTCAATAAAGCTGACATAACCCAGAATGGCTTTAAAAGAAGATATCCCCTGGATAAGACACGTGGATATTTCAGCTTTGTCCAATAAGAAAAAAATTGGTTTCACTCTTATATAACAAAATTGATGATGAACCTGTCTTAAAAACAATTTCTTACTAGAGTGTTCCAGAGCTGAACAGTGTGCCTGTAACAATTACAGTCTCATCCACAGGGATGACTGATGATCTGAGAGCCCAGTGTGTCCTACTGAACTTTATTTAAACTCATCACAGCTACATAATTGCTCTGGAGATCTCCTGGAATTTCTCTCCTTCCATGTCCAGACGTTTATCAATAGCTTTGAACCACTACTGAGGTTTGCTGCTTTATCTCCAGAAAGTGAGGGATTTGGGGAATGCAGGTCTGCCAGAGCATTAGCCAAAAGGATACTGAAGCTGTTCAAGTAGAAAGCTGAGCCAGTGGGAGGCACCACATCTCCAGGAGATTCTGAGCTATAAATTAACTGAGGAGCCACCCTTTTTCTACAACATACAGGCTACACACTCGACAAGGCATTGTCACAGGAGGACTGAAAGCTCCTTCTCTTAAGACAACTTCTGCCACAAAACCTCTTGCAAGCTAGTTCTCAAGCTCTCCAGTTTCAATTCCATAAACTGATTTCAGACTGGGGCCAGTAAGGCTGCTCCTGATTTACAATGATGGAAAGAGAGGAAAATTTCACAGGAGAGTTCACAGAAAGTTAATTGGCTGAACTTACAGGCAGAGAGACTTTCTCCATTAGACCATCACAGAAAATACAGAATTAAGAACAAAATGATCACTTAGTCTACAAGACAACAGAGGGGCAGACAACAGCAAGTGTTCAGTTCCAGCCCTGGCTGAGTCAATTCCCACAATGTCCATCTCCCAAACTAAATGCAAAATGGACTGCCAGAGGACAGAGATTAATGGATATTTTATAGATGCTCCCCTGCTGCACCCCCCTCCATCCTTCCAATGTTTTGTCTTCCCTTACAGTCACCACTGGCAGGTCCTTAAGGTTTCCCTGACTGCTGGTGAGCCTGAGGAGGAGCAGAGGATCTCCAGGGCAGAGGGGTGGGTGGGTTCAATATGGAAATACACTATGAAGGAAAGAAAACCACAAAGCAGGAGCTCCAGGTGTCACAGCAAACTCTCATTCTCTTATGGTGCAATATCCACAAAAAAAGGTGGCAGTGGGGCAACTGAGGGAGAACGTTTCTTTTCCTTGTACCTCCTCTTGTAATCCAGGACAGCCTAAAACTCACAGCTATCCTGCTGCCATTTCAAGTGCAGGGCCCTGGAAAACTGGCTGAAATTATAGTCTCAAAATTTCACACAGGGCATTGAGGATAAGTGTTCGAAATTCCCACTAAAGGGAAACAGATGTTGGAATGCAGCAATGGAACTGAGAGTTGCATCACGACACAGATATTATTTTGAAGAATTATTTAAAAGTGTCTGGAAGACACTATACTACTAGAACTAGGCCAACTTATAATAAGATGAGCATTTTAACATTAATACAGAACAGAGCTGAAGGCTCAGCTCTCATTTCTATCGACTGTAACACACATTTCTCCTGAAAACAAGTGATGAGAGAAGATGTGTTTTCTTTCAGTGCCAGACATGCACATGGATCTGACACCAAGGAAAGTGTTTTACAATATTCCCCAGTGGCTGCAGCTATGATCCAGAAACTGATCCTTTAAGAGCATTTAGTCATAACACTGGTACTCTGCAAATAAATCAGATCAAAGTGGCCACAGCATTAGATCAGACATTGGATAATTTTGCTTAGGACCGTATTTACTAGTGATGGGAAGAGCCTACTCTACTCTTACTATGATGATTTCTTTGGCTTTTAATAGGACTGGAGTTTAGAGAGAGTTTTTGTCTATTTTTTCTTTTTCTTTTTAAAAAGTGATGCCGTAATTCAAATCCTGGTAACCTTGGAAACAGCCTCTCTCCTCAAATATGTCTGTGTCAATTAAAGTAATTGGGACACTCCAGCTAATGGTGCCTAGATCTCAATATCCAGGCTAGTGCTGAAGCACTAAAGGACCCTCAGCTGAGAAACAGATCCTCGGAAAAAAGCTGGTCTTGGAAAGGTCCTGCTCTCTCTGTAAGCATTTGTCAGGAGGTCAGCTGGGAAGAGACTACCCTTAAAGAATGGCTTTGGATGGATTCAGAATGCACAGGGATTATTTAGTAATAGTGAACTTGGATGTGGAGTTTATCTGTACATGTATGTCAACAAGCAAAGCAGAGAAACACCATTTACTTACCTTTCAGATTCACTAAAAAACTCTACAGCTTTACAGAATTAAGCTTTTCTCTTACCCTTTGATTACACATGTGTACATACACATGCACATCTCCCCTCAAAATCACATATTCATTAAGAGACAATCTCTGTACATGGCAGAGTCATGAACAAACAATAGTGACTCCACCAAGTGCCTCAGGCAACCCTAAAAACTGGAACAAAACAGAATTCCCACCTTGCAACATGGGTGGCTGGGAAAAAGAAAATCAAGGAACTGTTAGGAATTTCTCACAGCACCTAAAACCAGCTTGTTCCTTATTTATTGAAACCAGAAAGACTTATTTAAAAAAATATATATTCTCTAACTTACTTTGAAAGTCACAGAGACACCAATCAATCACTCAGTTCAGTGACATCCATCACAACTGCTCTGCAGATATATATGTACTCTCTCAAAAAAGGGATTTTGCTAAAATATATCTTCAGAACCACTCCCCCACAGCCCAAAAGAAGGCATTAAGACAATAATTCTTTCACAGAGAATGTTCACTGCAAGAATTCTGGCAGGCAGCATTGCTAATTAAAAGGTATGGACATTTTAAATATATCTGCTCATTTTTACATTTTTTTTGTACAGCAGAAAGTGATTTTTGTTGTTATGCAAATGGTGAAGTGACTAAACCACATCTAACATCTGTCCCTTCCATGCCTCCCTACAGCAGGGAAACAGAGAAGGAATTAAGTAGCATTTGGGGAAAACAGCCTAAATAACAATGGTTTGAAACTACTAAAAAGAGATATTTCACTTGTTACACATAACACAGGCAAAGGGAATAAAATAAGAAAGTCCAAGCTCCAAGCAATCTTTTCCTTTATTAAAGATTTGCTTTAAGTCTTTGCTAAAGCTTAGATGATCCAGGCCCTTCCAGGCTGGAAGACAAAAACTGACCAGCAGCAAAATCGGGTGTTCAGACCCAGGCTGAGGCAACCAAGGGATCCTCTGATATTAATAATGGGAAAGAAGGGAAAACCAGGAGGCAGAAGAGTGCAGTAGCTGAGTCAGGACCCAACAGACATCACTGCCAGCTCAGGCAGAGGAGAGCAGGAGAGTCACAGTCCTGAGCTGTTGTTTCAGCCCCTGGGAGACTCCAAGTTATTTATATAAGAAATCTGTAATGCAATATGGACTAACTCGATTGACGAGATGTAAAGCGAGACACACACAAGTCTGCAGAGGAGCAGCTGCCAGACTGGACTTGGACAGCTCAGCCCTAAAAGGCCATTTCTCAGTTTAAAGACTACAATAAGCAAAATACTGAAATATTATGCCTGTAAAAGAGTTTGGAAATGTGCTGTAATAGTCAGTAAAACCAGCAAAGATAATGCAAGTTTCAACTTGTTACTCGTTACAGTCTGAAGATGGAAAACACATTCCAGTCACTGAAAACCCAGACAGGAAGGTTTTCCTCTAACAGTTCATTCTTATAAAGTAAAAACTTGCAGTTTCACTCTTCAGATGGGGCCAATTCTCCTTCCACTGAAGGAAGCTGAGTTTGACATTCACATCAGCAGCAGCAGAATTGGGCTATAAAGCTACAACTGCACATAAACAGCTGTCAGACAGTCACGTTGCAGAGTAAACATAAACCCCAAATTAATTCAGAGTAATTATTTATACAGGCTTAAGTGAGATCAGCATTGTGAATTTTCTAATTTGGTGAAGATAAAGATTATCTTTGTTTTATTACCTTCTTTTAAATGAGTGGATGTTGAACACTGTATCTTACTTGAAAACATTTCATATTTTAGCCTAAATATTTATAGTTAATACCATTCTGAGGCAAAGGATTTTAACTTAGTGTTTTATTTTACTAGTTTTACATGGAAATCAAAGCAATTCCATTCTCAGCAGAGGAGATTTTAATGCTGTACTAAACCCATTCTGTTGGCCATCAATGAGAAGAGGCCCACTACATTGGATCATGCCAATCAGATCTTCCAGAAACATCCACAGAATTGAATATACAATAAAGCCTATTGAGAACTCTCCAAGAAAAACAAGCTCATTTAGATTTTAGATCATTCAATAAAGCAAGTATCTTACAGAAACCATATGAGCTGAAATCCAGTTCTGATGAGACACGGAGCAAAGCTGCTCAGCAGCTCGTGCAGGTGGCGGCTGGACACCCCTGGTCTGCAGCAACCCAGGAGATCCCATCTGGAAGGGCTATGGCCCCAAAAACCACAGGGTTTTCCTTCAGTCACAGAGCTGGGATGTTCTTGGGAGCAGCCAAGCTGCAAGGCTTGCACAGACCCAGGGACACGTCACACTGTGTGACTGACTGAAGGGCTCTTCATTTCATTGATGAGTCTCATCCAAGTCACAGTGAACACTGCAGGTTTACTCAGCACCTGCCAGAGCAGGGGTCCTCTAAAGTTACACATTTTCCCCACCTGGAGCAAAATAAGGGTGATCTTCAGGTCCATAAACACTTGAGTGTTGCTGCTCTCTTCCAAACCAGAGCGAGAACAAGACAAAAATCTCTGTGATGTTGAAAACAACCTCAGAAACCTTGTTGCCCAGCCAGCCCCACACTATGGCACATCTTCTCTCATACTATTTACAAAAGCATCTGCAGCCTCAGCCTCTGCTGTCTCTAACATTCAGTGTTCTGTTCCCTTCAAACTAAGTGCAGGACGATGAAAACTCCTGAAACACGATGGTGCCAAAAGAAAATCTGCACCACCATTAATTGCTACACGAGTACATCAGATCTGTCACGAGCAGTGACATGCCAGGCATAACAAGCATCTCTGAAGTCAAACTCCCTCTTTCTCTCTGCCATGGAATAAAGGATGCTGATGACAGATGGGCAGAGCTAAACAAGCCGACCGGCCAAAATCCTGGAGCTGCATTTCCCTGCCAAGACCAGAACCTCAGTTTGTAGCAGAAACCACTAACTTTCTGGCGTCAGTCAGGGGGGAAAAAGGATCTATAAAAAATTAATGTTATAAATAATAAAAATAAAAATGAGACAATCATCCCCTCTCCTGGCTCCTATTGCTAATCTTCTCCTCTGGCTCCAGGACTATTCCCTCTGCCTACATAGTCCCAGATCCACGTAATAGCAGAGCTGCCACTCCACATCACTTCACACTGTTATCTCACTGAAGTCAAAAGTCCTCTTCTCTCCTCTGGCTATATTTTATCCTCTCCACCTGAGCTACCACTTTCATTCTGCCGTGCTCTCTGGGTGCCTGGACAGAAAGATTCAGGCATGCTTTGTGTCTGTGAAGTCTCCCATCACTTGGAGGAGAAGGTGATCCTTTCTCATTTATTCCACAGGGACATCACTTGTCAGAATTATATGGAAGCTTCCAAACATGCTTAGGGTGTTGGGAAGTGCAGCTTTAACCTGATTGTTTCACATTTAAACTTACCTGCAATTTCAGTAGGAGCTGCAAGTGCCTAAGAATCAAAAAGGTCCTCTGTTTTGTGGAGGTTAATGATATACCAAGGTTTCTGCTGCCTCATATCCCTCCCTCAAAGCCAGCAGAGCTGAAAAGAGCCTAAGTCAGGGTAATTTCAGCCAAAGTCCCTTCAAGTATTTGCGTCACTCACATTTTCCTACCTTTGAATTCTAACAGCAAGTCACAAAGTACTGCCACTTACACAAACTTGCCCTTTCAGCTGAAATCTATTCTCAAGAAAATTAAGACAATTATTTATTTAAGCATGACAAAGAATGAGATCACTACAAGTCCACTACAGGCAAAAAAGGCAAGAAAGGTTTCAAACATTTTTTTGGTATTGGCAACTTGTGTAGACTTACTTCACTAGTCATTACTATCTGGTCAAAGTGAAAACAATCAATAATACATTTCTAGCAAAAGAAAAGCCCAACATAACCCAATATCACATTGTGTGCATTAAATCAATAGCCCTCCTCAGTTTTAATGTAGTAGCTGCAATACTTGGAGGAGTTTGAAAGGAGTGCTTTTTAAACCACAGAATCTTACTTCCTTCATTGTGAACACAACAGGTTTTTAATGAGTGTTTTTCCATGCAGATGAAATTCTTTCTAAGGGCTTCAAAAAGGCTTTGCAATTATTAAGGAAAAAAAGAAGAAAAGCCAACACACTTATAAGATGTACTTCATAGATGGGTAAGAGGAAGAAAAGTCTGAGGGCTGCTTGCCTCAGACAAAGAACAAAGCCAAGGACAGACCCAGGAAAGTCAGGTTAAATGTCCATTTTCTCTAGCAAAGTAAAATACACCTGATGGAGAGTTTAAACATGGCAAAACACCTGTGGACACCAAAAAGGGTGTGAGAGGCCAAAAGCAACGGAAACAGCTCCTGCTGAACTGGGCAAGAGCAGGGATGGGGATGGTGCTCCCAAAGAACGTGTCTGTGGTTCTGTTGGTGGGTACACCCAAGAGCCATCACTTCCTTCACAAGGATTGGTGACTCTTTAAGGCCTGGAGAGTAGAGCAAGGAGAGCAGGTGCTCCAAAGATGCTCTCCAGAACTTCTGTACAGACCTCACTCATGCTGCAGTGCAATGAAGCACAACAAGATGTGTTTCACAGGAGATGTCAATGTGCTCTGGCCCATGTCCTGGGCACTACCACATAAAGCCACCTCTCACTGAGCCTCACAGCTCATGCTGACACTGTGGAGGACTGAACACAGAAGGAAAGCAAGGAAAGGCACTGCAGTGGATGGAAGATGACCCTGAATCACGCTGGCAGCAAAGGGACTTCAGAAAGGGGCTGGGTTCTTTCTGCAGAAAGTGCTGGATGAAGGAGGGATGCTCAGTCCCTCAACTGGGATGACAAGACAGCAGCACTGGAGCAACCTTCAGTGACTCTGTTGTCACACAATGAGGACGTATTTATTTTCTTTTCCCCAGGCTGGTGCACAATATAACACATGAACCACATTGAAATGGTTTCTGGAGGAATATAACCACCCACCTGTTGTCCCCATGTCTCAGTGCATCAGAGCTGGGTAAGTCATCAGCTAATTTAGCCTACAGACATGAGAGTGGCATTAGGAAGAGGCTGGCACATTTGTCAAGTTGGGCAAGAGCTCTTCACCATCACCAGTTAAAGACCTCACAGGTCTCCTGTTAGCACCAAACAAGGTTAATAATGACCACACAGCAAACCTTTGAAACGGTGACAGAAATATGGGCCTCCCAGCAGAGCAAAAAATACGACCTGTTTAAAACCACTAAGTCAGGAAATTTGATGCTGGAAGGGAACAAGCCCAAAGAAATAAATCAGGTGATAGTTACTAAGTACCTGTGTCAAGATAAAGGGCAAACCAAACTCAAGGCATTATATCCAGTGAATTGTACCAAGGGAATGAACTGCACTGCGGGTCACTCAGAGGGGTTTGTGCAAGGCAACCAGACTGGAACTTACACTGTGATGGGCTGCACTTCAAGCACATGCAACTTCTGAATCCTAAAATATTTGGAGTATATTTTCATATTTATAAATCAGAGTGTGCTGTTTCTATACACACTTTCCACTTGATACATTGAGATGTCTATTAAAAAGAAAAGAAAGATACACCGGCATTGAATTCACATTTTTGAAAGCTTATGTAAATGAACATTTATAAAGAGGCCATGAGAGTAATATATCTATTAATATGGAAAACTTGCACTAATAGAATAGCCCTTTTTCAAGTTATTCTGGTTAAGCAAGACCACATCAGAGCAGATTTAACCTCACACAGCTCCTCTCCCGTGGATTCTCCCACACTACAACCTGTGCATCTCCCTTTTCTAAACATTTAGGTACATCTGGAACTTCACAGATATAGGAGGAGTCTGGATATTTTGAAGTAGTTCAAGCTTTTTTATTTTGGATGGTCTTCCTTATTTGTAAGACTAAAACGTGGAAAGAAGCATTCCTGAGGTTGAGTAACTGGGCTCTGAAGAGCTCACAAAGTGCCTAATTAGACTTTTATAGGAAAAAAATCCTTGTAGCATTTCACCTTTTTAACAAGGACAGCAACCTTACCTTGCAAATGCTTATCTCAAAACACACAAGGATTTTGAGAAAATAAAACAGTCTGGTGCTGACCAAACCTCAGCTGGAACTGTCCTCGATGGGTAACTATAATTTCTTCTGAGACTTTAGGAAGTTATGTTACCTTTCACACACATCTAAATTCCTGGTTGGCTTTATCCTTCCCCTCCAACAAGCTGGCCACGGTCCATGATGGGAGTGATGGCATTTCACTTTCGAGGGGATTGTTTTGTTTGCCGTCCCATTTTCATACAGAGTTAGGTGAAACCAAAAGAAAATGTTTTCAGTGAAATCGAATTAGTTGTCCAACCCAAAGATCCCGGAGTATTTATTCACAGATACAGTAGTTCATCAGCTCTAAAACTCCCGGCTTTATTATGTGCTTGTCAGAATGAATGATAATGCCAAGTGCTGGCAGGATAATGAACAACTGCCAGGAGAAATGGATCGTCACACAAAGCTCTCTGAAATACAAAGATGATGACGTGAGCAACCCTCAAAGCTACACCTACAGGTTCTCTTTTCCCATTTTACCCCGTGTATTGTGCAATTTTCTTCTGTCTCAAGTTTACTTGGCTGGAACAAAGGTGAAACACGAAACAAATTGTGGCTGAATTCTCTAGAGATGTGAAGTACAACTCTGCTGCAATCAACGTATAATTGCACAGTCATGCCACAGATGAATTTGCTCTGCATGCAAAGAATTCAGCAAGCATTGTAATATATTCCCTTATTTCACAGTTATTAGATTTGCCCTCTGATGAACATCTATCTTACCTACTCTGTTAGCACAGTCTCCCTCCTGTTGCTTCCCACACCATATAAAACTAAAGGAACATTATTACAAGTGGAGACTGTTTATATGGTGTGCAAAGATAAATCCAAACTCAGTTCCCAGACCTATCCATACAGTACAACCTTCCAATCAATGAAAGCCCATTCGAAGCACAAAGCAAAGAAATCGGGGAAAGGAGGATTCAGTTGAAGTCTCCACTTCTTTGACTGCACAAAGATGTAGAAGGGACACACTGCAGCTTCCAGCTTGGAAAACATCACTCACACAAACAGCTCCTATTTATAGCAGGAGCACAACAAGCAGACAAAGCTATTCAGTTAAACAAGCACTAACACAAGTTCATGTTCCACAGGGTACAAAGACCCAAAATGAGAAAGCTATTCAGGGGCTTTAACACCATTTTAAATCCAAATTCCTCACCCCCAATAAGTTACATTTATAGTTTTTTACATTATTTACAGCATAAATGCAACACAGGGATCAAGGGGCTGCAGTATGAGTTGCAAAGGGTGGGGAGGAAAGCAAAATAAAGTCACACTGCAGGTAAATTTTAGAATGGAGCAGCCACAGTAAGAAGAGATGGATGGAAAAGGGAAGGTCTAGCCCTAGAAATCTCCATGGAATGGGCTATTCCCCCCTCCCATTTAGCCTTTATGTTATATACTAACAGGATTTCTGGCATTCACGTGTGAAGGAAGCAATGTAAGACAGCCAACAGATCAGTATTGCCTCCCTCAACTCCTGTCAGCTTTCTGAGCTCCAAAATAGGATGAGATTACAGGGAGAGAAAACAGATTCAGGTCAGCAACCCTGAACACAAAAGCTATCCTTGCAGTGTGGGTAATAGTGAGAAAAGCAATTGCCTGTGAATTCTTGGTGAAGCAAAAGCAATTAGATTTTACAAAAAAAGGAAACAGTTGGAAATAAGTTTTCTTTAAAAGGATAGCACAGACACCATTTCCCTCACTTCAGTACCACCATCAGAATCTCTCAAACCCCTGAAAAACAGGAATAACGACTTTTATTCCAGGTGGCCACAAAATAGATTTGGCCTTTTCAACTTTTGGTGTACTTAGAAAGAGCTTAATATAAAGTACCTGAAAAAGCAGAAAACAATTTTGAAATAACTGGATGTAAAGTTCAAGCCACAACTTCAAGCTTTGAAAATAACCAAAATGGGGGGAGGAAAAATGAAGAGGGGAAAAAAAGAAGAATGATAAAGACACTCCATAAAACCAAAATAATTTCAAAGATGGACAGGGCCAGCACCTCCAGGGACCAGCTTGCCTAGACAAATAAAAGCTGCACTTCCTTTCAGCAGAGTAATTCAGTGCTTCTTTATTATTAGGGGGGGAAGGAAGGACCTAAGAAGAGGCATAAGAAATGCCAATGGCAAGGCTCAGCTTTGAGAGAGTCAGGTCCAGAATTTGCCCAACTTCCACAGGTTTTTATGTGCCCAGCAAAATTTACCTTAGACAGGGCCTGTTTTCAGAGAACTCTCATGGCAGAGAGAACAGAAGAGTTGACAGAATTCCAGAATTATCTCCAAATCTAAGGGAATATGGGAAGTCATTTTAGGAAGCATCTGTGACCAATGATGCTGGAAAATGACAGCAGGGCATGTCTTGAATAATACTTGAATTTGCCTGGGGAGGCTGCAGATTGTAGTTTGAGTTCTACAAGACTCAAACTCACCTTAGAATTTTAGGTTTTCCCTTCTATAAAAACTGAAATACATCAACCAGAAAAATGAAAATATAATTTCTGTAGCCACAGAGTATGTCAGTTGTGGTGGCCTCTTACAGACGTATCATTGAATAAAATAACAAAGTGAAACTTTAAGGTGCCTTTAGCACATGTTTAAACCTTTTCCCATTCCCCTCCTGGTTCCAGGCAGGGACAGTGCTCACTTCTTAAGACTGCTACAGAAATACAAAATAATCCAGTAAGTATTATTTCCTTTCTAACTTGTTTAGGTTAATCACACAACCAATGCTTAGGTAAAATACTCTAAGACTTTTATTTCTGATTAGTTTCATAGTTTTGGGTGGAAACAGAATAAAATACCACATGCCTGACATATCTGAGCAAGAGCCAGAGAGACAAAAAAAAAAAACCCAAACCCAAACCTCATCCTGCAACCTCCCTGGGGAAATCTTTATTCATTTTAATACTTGTTCAGTCAGCTGTCTCAGTGAATGACAAGGTTTTATCTCTAATGTGAATGGCTTCGAAGGCTACTTGCATTATCCATCCTTCAGCAGCTGCTGCTGAAACCACAGGGTTGCAAACTTATAATTAAATCCAGCTGCCACTACTGTGAGCTCAGTTCTATCGAAGTGAGCAGCAATGCCTCGTGGTTGCTGGCAAGACTCTGCCTCTGTTTCTAGACAACGTAATTAACTCTCTTGCCCCTTTTTGATGAAATAAACATCAGCACTGAAAATGCTGTTAAATGACTGTAAAATCGTATTTAGATAGAAGAATTCTGTTACAGTCGTTACACCTGAGAAAGCAAATTTCTAGGGGGATGATGGCTGACAACAAAGAGCTGTTCCCTTGAGAGCACCAGGAGGACACCCAAGGAGACACAAGGCACAGGATGGAAGGAATTTCCTGGAGAAAGAGTATGGCAAGAGTACATCTGTTAATGTGTATCCTAAGGCTTAAAACACAGCCTCTGGCATAAAGCACCTATCAAGATCCAGCTTGAACAAAACACAGGCAGGGGCAGGAAGGGGAGCAGGAAAAGCACCACAGGCCTTCCCTTGATGCTCAAATAATTTCTTAAAAGTCACTGTCCATGTCTTAAACCAGACCAGAGAAGCTGTGGCTGGTCCATCCCTGGGAGGGTCCAAGGCCAGGTTGGACGGGGCTTGGAATAACCTGGGCTGGTGGAAGGAGTCCCTGCCCATGGCAGGGGGTGGCACTGGAGGGGCTTTAAAGGTCCCTTCCAACCCAGATGATTCTACAATACAGTCCTGAGTGATCAGCTACAGTTCTAGTGGTATATTTTTTTCTTTCAGTCAGAATCTTTTAATATCCATGCGTCAAAGTGTTTAGGTCAGCAAAAACAATTAGCTACCTAAATTTGACTTTGTCAGTCACAATCCTTGAAGAGCTGCTCAAGGCAACTGCACTTCCTACCTTTTACAAGGAACATTGCAATGACAATGTCCCCAGGAGCATTTCCTGGCAGTAAGAGCAATCAGCAATGACATGCAGGGCTAATGCCACTGAAGTAGAAAGCAACAGTCAACTAAGCTTTGGTTGGGGAGAGTTCTCTTTTTGTTTGTACCTCTTGGGAAACCCAAATCAGTCATTTTTGAGGCTGGGTGAGAAACCACAGCAGAAGACAGAAGTGCCTGACCTCTGTCTCTGAGCACAGGAAGGCTAAAAATGGGAGGGCTATTTGTTGAGAGGAGAATGAGATGCACAGAAAACTCCCACAATACCTTGGCAAAATGATTTTTATAAGCATAATAATCTGCTGGATATTCTGCAAAATCAGTTAAAACCCCACATTATCTAGATGCTTTTTAAATAAAGGGGTTGCATGCAGAGCTACATAAACAGGGAAGGAACTGGGTGTTGACAAAGCCCACCACAGCACCACAGGCTAAACTCTACATTACCTGCCCAAATCCCTCTGCACTGCATGAAAGCAAGCTAGAAACTCAAAGAAGTTTGCCCAAGGTCAGGAGGAATCATGAAATAGAATCCAGCTGTTCCTAGAAACTAAAGTTCTGCTCGCCCACCTTTTGGGAGCGTGGGAAGAACATACCTGCAAACATCTCTGCACAACACTCAGTCCATTTCCTCAACCAGATAAATTTCCAATACCAAATACCAGCACCTAGAAAGCAACTTTTCCCCATTATTTTTGATATTTTCTTTTGCACAAGCACAAAATAAACAGCCTTTTGCAGCAAAGACAATGAGGGTGAATTTGCTCTCAAGTGGTTATTCTGAGGTTCACTTCCTTTTGCCATCTTTGTTTGCTGTTTCACCACTGCTGTCTGTCTACCTGTCGCTCTGTCCTAATGGCTCTGCAGCCCAGAACTCCAGATTCTGATTATTATATCCTGTCACACCCAGGCAGAGCCAGTCACGACTTTTCAAACAGTGTCTTACCATTCTCATTTTAGAATGGAAAAGCTTTTATTCCTCCTGGCTTTTTAGTGGCTACTTTAAAGGGCTTTTTCTCTGGAGAGGTTCGTATCTTCCCAGCACTGAAAGGTGTTTCTATAGACAGCACTGGCAAAGAGCAGGTGGGTGTGAAGAGGGAAGAGAAGGCAGGGGGAAGGCAAGGAAGAAAGAATGGAAAGGCTGGAAGAAGCCAAAGCTTTCAGGGGTTTTGAATCCTTCCTAGGATCCTGCTTGCCACTGGAATTAAGCCCCGAATCAACTATTATCTGTCACTTAGATAAAATGATGTTATCTTAACCATAACTTTTTTCTTGAGAGATTACGGATAGCCTGGACCTTCTGCATTACTCTGTGCACCAAAGAACATTCAACTCATCTTTCATGGGTTTCTAATCAGCTCCAGGTCTGTGACACGTTATATTTAGCTTCAATGTTCTACAGTCACAAATGAATATGAATGTATATCTATAATTTAATATTCAAATCATAGTATGTTTTAAATGTCAGGATACTCATCAGTTACCATCAAAGTGCAGAGTACAGGAGATAGATGAGAAAGGTGTGTCACCATGAGACCAAACCCTGACAGGAGATGAGCGTTTTGATAGACCTACATGTAGGGGGTAACATTGCAGATCTTTTAAAATACTTAAAATAGTAATTTTATTTTTCTCTTTTTAAACATTTAAAAATCTAATGTGAAATGTATGGGCTTCATTAAGGTTTAGAAGTAGGAAAAAAAAAAAAAATCAAGCAGTGCATTTTTGTTCCTCAGATTTGAGCTAATTAGATCACTGAAGTGCTGAAGGTCTCCAGCTATCTAAAAGGTTACATCAGAAAACTTTACTATGGCTAAAATTTCATTCAAGTTGATAACCTAATTATGCACAGAAAGACATCAGATTTTTTCCCCATTTTCTCCTTGCTTCTGGAAGGGCCAAGCCTGGATTTGTAGATCTTGTGATGCTCCACAACCCCCCCAAGGCAGAAACAGGCGGTGGCAGCAGCTCCAAGGTCACCAAGGGGCAGGTTGCACCAGGAGCATCCAAATGATGGCAGCAGTGACAGCAGGACACCAGTGCAGCCCTGACAGCTCCAGGGGCTGGTGACACCCTGAGGACTCCACGGGGACACAAAGCTGCATTTGGGGGGAACTCACCTGGTGGCAGCATGGTGAAGGTGAAGGGGTGCAGACTAAAAGGACTAACAGGGTGAAAACAGCAGCATCTTCAGATGAAGATACTGAGAATGAGAGGGGAAGTTTGAAAAGGTCATCCTTATTTTAGACTGGTTTTAGCAAGGGCGGAGTTGTCTAGCCAACTAAGTAGGACTTTAAGTCCAAAGCCACTGAAAATAAGCTAAATAGGGGTATTTTTCAAATGCATGTTGAGCAGTAGAACACTTAACACTGAATTAAAATCACCAGAAACAGCCTTTGAAACAATTTTAAATGTCTATGAAATCTTCAGTGTAGGAAAGAAACACAGCAAAGAGATAAATATTTACTTGATTCTCAGATCAATTCCTCGAAATCAAGGTTTCTGATTTTGTAATATGACAAATTTACATTAAGGTTTAAAGCCCAGACTGCCTGTTCTTTCATTGAATTAAACCAGTTGGCTTCAGAACTGGCTCAGACAAGAGTGTCTTTAACAGACCATCAAGCGTGACGTGCTGCCCGTGTCTCCTGTGTGCTTCACACATGACAAGCAGAAAGGACGTGCCATGGTCTGCTCTCAACTTCTGGTGAGATGAGACACGTCAACACACCTTTTTAGTGCTTGCTGTTTAAAGCACACTCAGTATTTTCAAGTTTTACTGCTTGGAGTGGTTTGGGACCCTCTAGAACACAGCACTGCTGTTGCTTTGACAAGTGCTAAGGAAGTGCTGGTTGCCACAGTCCCTAATGCAGGCCCAAGTGATGGCACAGCTCCGAAGTGCTGCAGCACACCCAGCCCACAGGATGCTCTCAAGCTGTCAAGAGCTCACTGGGGCTCCTTCACTGCTGTAGGAAGGACCAAAAGCATCTACACCTTCAGATCTTCTGTCCTCCAGCACTTCTCAATCACCAGAAGAGCATGGTAGCCAAAAAGTAGGTACAGGGAAAAGTTGCAGAGGAAGAACAGAAGAGCAGGTCCCAGTGGGAGCAGAGGATGATCACAAGGTTTCTTTCTACCAGAGTACAGGCACTTTCTTATCCTCAGCAGCCGAATCAGTCATCTCTGCTTCCCTTGCCATGACAGGCTCCCTGGAATTTCACTAATGGCACTGAGTCATTTGGAGCAGAATGACTGTGATAGAACAGACAAAAACCCCAAATCTGATAACTTCAAGATATTATATGCACTAAACTAGAGCAATGTGAGCATAATGATCTTTGGGCCATACCCTCCACTCTTCAAAATAGGAAAAAACCCCCATGCCAGAATCCCTGGCACAGTAAGGGTGCTGCTACCAGCAGCCCTGCACAAGCACTTTAAGAACTAATCTACCCTCTCATACACTCAAATATTATCTAGTTTCACTGGGAAACAGAGATTGACAAAAACTGAAGACATCTCCATGAGCAGCAGATCCATGGGAACTCTCAGCTTCCCATTTGCTATTTTAAAGGGCCTACAAAGAAAGCAAAATTGTAGCACTGGTTCATGGATAGGTCTTCAATCCCAAAGAAGAAAATCTGCCACTCCACAAGACACCAGGATGGCAGACAGTGCACTAATCAGAAGTTTTATCAAATAATTCTGCAAGTATTTCCTAGAGAAAAATAGAAGAAAATTCTTTTTCACAGTAAATAATCAAACATTTTTCTTTGCGAGAAGATACATCAAAATTCCTGCCATTTTAATCAATAGTTTCAAAAAACCACCTTCATTTTAAGAAGTTCTGTAGTGTCAACTCTGAGCTACCTGGCCGAGGAGGTGCTGACATTTTAGTTTGCTATAATCTTTATATAGTTCAATATCTTAATAGCGTGTGACCAGAGCCAGGGAAGAGATTGACAGCTAGTCAATGAGCTGATGAATATCTATCTCATAAGCATTTCATTTAGCTACCCATGCAGTGTGCAGTTTGCCTTTATATACACATTCCAATGCCATTATCTTACACTTAATTACGTGGGTCTCCAAGCGCTCGCCAAAGGAACACGCTGTCATTATCAACACCGCATGGACAAAGAAATCGAGGCAGAGTGGGATAATTTGCTAAAAGTTACTGCACTGATATCCAAGGTCAGTGGCAGGTGAGAAAGAAAGCTTATCAGGCGAGCACTGCACTCAAGGTGTGTGCTTGGGAAGCTTTTCCTACAATCTGCAGTCATCTCCATCAGGCACTGCAGAAGAATTTCCAATTCCACCTGTGTTCCAGTAAACATTACAGTGCCAAATTTAAATCTATTGACACTGGAGCTGTTAAACACTGCAATACTGTGTTCAGCTTTCTTCTAATGATTAAGTTAAGATGACAAACATCATGTCACCATAAGATGACTTTCCTGACAAGTCTGTCCTGGACATGCCTCACCTATTTTTAAACATCTTCTGATAACATCCATCATCTCAGCAATACTCAGTTGTAGTTATTCTTTCCTAATTATGGGAGCCTCTTGCAAAACCTTAGTGATGCTGGGACTTTGTTTCAGCCATGAAATTAGAAAGCCTGTTCAGTTCTCACTCTGGCTTTTACTTTAAGTATTAAAACCATCAGGAGACACTTGGTAAAACCAGCAACAACTTGAGGTTTGATGACAAAATGCTTAAAAGCCAAAACTAACCCCTCATTTTGCACTGGGCAATTTTATATACACGAACAGTAAATAAATAATACTCTTGTTTGTAGAATTTGGAATGTTTTCACTAGCTGCCTGCCCACGTGTAAGTCCCAGGACTGAATTAAACAAGCTAAATGAAATTAATTTACTTCCATGTGCAGCTCAGGTGGCCAGCAGGCCTTGAACAAGATTACAGGAAAACTAGTGAATAACAACGACACCAGCACTGCAGCAGACTTCATTCTGGGTGCTGGGTTCTGCCTTCTGTCTTTTTAGTTACAAGCTTTCCTTCCCTTTCCCTGGGAGAAGTGCGGGTCACAACTAGCTAACAAGTTAAAAAAAAAATAGGAAGAAATGCAGCTTGCAAGTTTACACTGTAATTGATATAAGTCTATTATTCCAAGATGAATTGCAGCAGACAATGCAAGAGACAGCTCAATCTGTTACCGAATCCCTGTAATGGCTGGATGAAGAACTCGACCATTCCACCCATAAATCTTTCCTCTGGGTTTTTATTTGCTGCTCGTGTGTGTAAAATAATAAAACTGCAGGGTGACATGTCCAGAGATGCAGTAACACATTTCTGAGCACAATTACAGTAAGTTTGCTACAGGAACCCTGACCCTTTCAACACCTAATCAGGAACATGTCGTGTTCCAGGCTGCAAAATCACCACATGGTGTCTTTGAAAAGTCATTAGCTGAGATCATGCCAATTGTGAAGAATCATCTCTGCTCAGGCTGCAGAGAGGCACTGGGCTGTCATAAGTCATTCTGGATGATCCATCACAAACTTTCTGTAGGACACACCAGGACAAAACCTCATTTCCAGGGGGCTGACCTACTTCCTGACTTAACGGCAAACAAACTCCACCAATGGGAAAAGCAAGATTAGAAGGTTCTTGAGATATATGCCCCCATTTACTTTTTAGAGTAACTGAATTTAATGATATTTTTACAATAATTTCTTGGCTCTTGCCTGTAGATCATAGTACCCAGCACTGCACAAGTGGAATTTCAGAATTAGCTGTCAGCACTGATGACAGAAACAGAGAGGATAAGCAGCAGGGTTAAGAGGGGGAGATATAAAATGGGATCCATGCAGCAATTCTGCTCCAGTGAGTGCACGTACAGCCATGACATGCCCATGATTGCTCCTGCCAGGAGATTGACAGGTGGCCACAAAACCAAAAGTGACAGAACCCAAGATTACATCCATGAAGGTTCAAGGGGCAGGTTTCTGCCAGCAGTTTGTGGTCTCATACCCAGTGAGAGCCTCCCTTCCCCCTGAAACAGCTTCCTGAGCACTCCTGCCAAGAGGCAGCTGAGGTGCAAGGTTGGGGGGCTCTGCACCAACAGGACCTCTCTGACACACTCCCATGTCACAGCGCCAGCTTTTCCACCAGCACTTTATAGCACATGTTCCAAAAAGCAACTGTGGTTTTCCTGGCACTCCTCTGTTCCCCGGAATCCTCAGAGCAAAGGATGCTGCTGGAAGAGATCCCTACCCCTTTAGCTCAGGTGCTGGAAGGCAAACAGTCAATTTTACAGTAAGGTTGCTCAAGCAAGGCTGGGTCTACACTTAATGACCACTTAAACCCACAGTGCATTACCATTAAGTAATGCAGCTGCATTAAATCCAAGCTACTTCCAGAGCAATATTCCAACATCAGCCAGGAAAAACTAGAGGCTGTGGCTGCTGATCCCACAGTACATTTCTCTTTCAGTTTTGCTTGCACAAATACGATATAAAACCTCACAAGACTGGAGACACCTGCAATGGTTAAGAGGCCTTACTCTCTAAATTACCTTGCTTTTGTTAGGCAGGTGAATGGTCCATAACATTCTCCCTGAAAGGAGGTTTTTCCCTTCAGAATTTAATTTATAAACTTACTCCTGCCAGGCTGCGATAGCAGCTGCTGTATAAACCTGAAAATGATGACTAGTGGAATTCCATTCAGACCTCAGGAATCAATAGAAAGCAGACAAACGACCAAGATAAAAAAGTTTCACCCAGCTGCAAAGAGCAAGAACTGCAGGATACCTCTCATTGTTTCCCAGGGTCTGCAGTCACCAACCTGTGAAACAGAGCCTGAACAATCCCAGTTCAGTTTGCAGATCTGCCCTATGCTGTCCACACACTGCACCCACGCAACCTTCCTGTCGGGAATGCCTTAGGGCTGCAGGTATTTCCAAGCCCAAGGAGACTCAGAAGGCTTTCAAGAACTGTTTATATTTTGCTAAGACTTCCATTGTATTTGGTAAAAGCTTATTATACGGGCTGCTTAGAGAGCCTGATCTTTCTTACCTTGCAACAGCAGCTCTTCTGCAAGCTAAGAACAAAGCAACTTGCAGTGGTGTCACTCTGGTTCAGATCAACTTATCTATATAAACTTGTTGTTTCTCTGGGCAGTAAAGGAAGACACAATCACAGCTCAGCTGAACTAACACTGTCTGAAGGCAGCTGCTGGCACACTGTGGTCTCATGTCAGCAGAACAATCATTTGTAAACAGCTCTGCACTTTATTTATTGTTGCATTCCTTCTCACTTATACTTCATGACAGACAAGCCAGGTGAGGACGTGAACATATCAGAATTTAAAAAGGAAGACCTGAAATACTTAAAAGTCTGCTTTTCTTTGAACAAAACACAATGTGCTTCAGTTGAAAAGGAAATTATCATTTGCCTAATACAAAAGAAATCCTTTGTCCCAATCACAGCCTACTCTGAAGGAATGACTTTCTTCCTTCCCTTAAGGAGACAAATGGATGCAGTTCTGTGATTTTGGAGAGCTTTACACAGTATGTTAAATTACAAGACAAGCAATTGTGGGTTTATAGATTGTGAGCCAGTGTATGAGACATAAAGGATTCTCATTGAGAGTGGGTGATAGTCTAAGTCATATAGAATTTAGTCTATAATATGCTAGAACACAGTTAGTGAAAGGAAAGATTGGTGAATAAATTACTCCAAGAATACTAGGAAGTGTTTGGTAGTGATCTGTAAAACCAGCCTTCCTGCTTTCAGATGCAGCAAAAGAAATCCCATGAGCAGGTACATTTGGTTCACTTGCTCCATTCTTTACCTACTGCCCACCTGGTTTGACTCACAATTTACTCTCCCAAGTGTAAAAGCAATGCTGAGAAATTTAGTGAGAGCACCACAAGGACGTGCAAGTTGAGCAGCCATTGAAAGGTATTCCACTGGCCCCCACTGCTGATATTCAATGACCCATTACAGACACTCATCTGATATCAATCAAATCAAATGTTCATCTTGCTTTGTTACAATTCAGTAGCAAAAAAACAAACAAACAAAACTTCTGGAAAATAGAAGAATGACCAAATAACCACTTAGAAGTGCAGCAAAGGCATCTTTAATTTTAAGCCAACATTACTAAAATATTCACGTTTTGACAATTATTGCTGAATGAGCATTTCCCCCCAAACCCCAGAAGCCCTTGAGACAATTCCCATGGGACTCACCATACTGGCAGCGAGGCCCCTGAAATCCTGCAGGGCACTGGCACACCTGGGCTCCTCCTTCAGAGCATTTCCCTCCATTGAAGCAAGTGCCAGCTGTGCAGAGCACTGGTGCACACAAACACAAGGAAACAGGGGATTTTAATTCATTTTGTGCCCAGAGTGGCCTTTCTGTCATAGCCCTGTTGTAACAGGACCTTTTGAAAAAGAAGAAACCCAGCTTTTTATTTAAGTGGAAAGGTTAGACTGCAGTAGAACTTGTTATCATGGGTGTAACTAGCACATTGATACAAAGAAGTTTAATAAAAATAAGACTAAGATAATGCAGTTTAACTTGAAGATGCTTCAAAGGCAGAAGACAGTTTTTAAAGACTCAAAGCACTGGCTGAATCCAGAATGAAGGAGAAGAGGAACTGCTCCACAACAATACAGGAATGGTTAAGAACCCCTGGTGTACTAAAAAATGTTATATATGTGAAAGGGAATTACAATTTTTCCCCTCCTCCAACACAGAACAGCTTTTATTTACAATAACTTAAATTCCACATACTTGAGCCAAACTTGCAAAGAATATCAAATATAAAAGAGTAATTTAACCACTTTGGTGCCTTAAAGAATTCAAAGCAAGTCTGCACTGCTTATTCAGGAAGGAAATAAATTTCATTTTGCCACTGGTGCTCACATACATTAAATTCCTTCACACCTGAGATTAAAATACAGATTGTAAACATATCTTTGACTTCCTACAACTAAACAGGTGCACACTAAAAATGTAGATTCAGGCTAACAGGAACACCTCTCAGGCTTGTTTTTGTTTTTTAACTACAAAGACAATCATAAAAGCAAGATCTCTGCAGGCAGCCCTCATGTTGGTAGGAAGATTGAAAAAAAATACATAAGAACAGATGCTAACTTTCATACAGAAAATACAATTACTGACAAAACAGTAACAAAACCAAACACTGAGTAGGCTCCCATCTTCTATTGATGTCTTGTTAACAGTGGCTGAAGAGCTTTCTAATCATTTAAATTAAATTCCATCTTTCAGGAAAACATCCAGTCGTGATTAGATAGGAACAGGCTCTCATCAGATGGAGAACCACAGGGCAGAGACACAATTGCTGCAGTGGCAGCAACAGCAAAGAAAGAGCCAAGCCCAGCCAGACTCTGCTTCGTCCAAGAAACAAGTGCCTTACAGCAGATTTCTTTGCATAATTTGGGTAACAGCAATAAATTTGGTTGGCCTGTCAAAGCCAGGCTGGCACAGAAATCCTGCAACAACCATGATCAGAGTTTAGACTGTTAATCTAAACTGTTTAACTGTTCAGATTATAATTAGAGCTAGCTGGTACTTTTACACGACTGCTTTTGTATTTTGAAAGGACATTTCTTTCCCCATTACTCGGTAACCTCTCGAGGACTGGAAATTACAAACAGCCAGAAACAAAATCCATCTTTCTAGAGGTTGGCATCAGCAGGAAGGCAAGGGCTAGGGATGTCACCTCTCTTGGTTTGTCACAGCTGTGCCACCAACTTACAGTGCAAACAGCCAGGCTCGTTGTCACGCTGGAGCCACCCCGGGCAGCACTTGTAGACGGTCTGATGCTCCATCCTGTACACCTGCTTGTAAACTGTGTAGTACCCAGACCTTTGGGGAGGGAAAGTTGAAGAGAGCAATCACAACCTCTACTCCACTTAGTCACATCTCATCAGTAACTCCACTCCTATGGCAGATTTACTAGACATTTTTTCAGCCTCTCAGAAGTTCTTGTTAAAAACGAAGCAAATACAGCAAACTGCATCCTAATAACATCCAACAGGTCTCACATACTGTGTCCACATAGTTTGAAAAGTTTGCATTCAGGCTAGTCAAAGGTGAGTAATTTTCTCCTGCAATCAATTTTGGGTTTAGCTGTTGGGGGAGTCAGATCTCCCATCAGTTCCAGGCGTATGACAGAAACAGAAAGGAGTTCAATTTTTCAAAGTCAATGCCTTGATAGCTGGACTTCACCTGAGACAGAAGCATTTTCTGATATAGTAAAATCGTGATCTAAAGCCAGCCAAGAAGTTCATGACCAATATAAAACACATAAAAAAGTCTCATTTTCTACTCAGTAATAACAGATTTTAAGTAAAGTCTCGCAGAGCACCATGTCCACAACCAAGTCACACATATTGCAGATGAAATATTTTACAACTCTCTCACAAAGGAAGTTAAAGAACTTGCACAAATTTTAGCAATGCAACCAATTTTTAATGACAGAGGATATATTACCTTCTCTCGTAGCTCACACACCACCTCCTCTTTGTACACCCCTGTTTCCACATCTTCACCATCCGACTGAAGGCTTGCACACATGGCTCTTGGTGTCCCACCAGTGCCAACTCAAACACTGGGCACACATTGGGCCTTGAGGGAGAGAAAAAGACATCCTTTATTATTTCCAGCACAAAATTTAGACATCTAGAGAAATATACACAAAATCATGCCCCTTATAACAGTTAATAACAGTTTGAAGCAGAAGCGATGCTGCTGTTTGAAAACACTGCAGCTCTGTGCCTTAGGAAGCAGCACATAAACACACACTGAAATTCAGGCTCCACTCAAGGCAGGGAAAGATTTCCCACAGATTCAAGGGCAGATAAGATTTATCTAAACTATTGCTGAGGAAATTGTGCATTCTGTGAGAGCCTCTGTTGCTATCAGTCCCCTCAGGGAAGCACATGAAATTTGTAAGGGGAAGTATCCTTGTTCTCTGCTGATTATTCCTAAAATAACAAGACCAAAATAAAAGTGCTGCTTTGGAGCATGACATGTAATCTTCATCCTGCTACCTAGCCAGAGTTCAAAAATAGCAGGATTGCAGGAGGTATGGAGGGTCAAAAAAAAAGGTTACATGTTGATGGTTCTGCAGAGATTGTCAGCCTTATCCAGATTTCTTTGTCCTGGGGTAAATGAGGAAATTCTCTATGACAGAAAACAAGGGCATCAAACTTGCAGGGTCTAACTAACACCACAGAAAATGAGAGGGTTTGTTATCTCTTAAGGCAGGAGCCTGTTGTAACAAAATGAAATGAATTCAGCCATTTTTCCAAGTAGTTTACAGATTTTTAACACAATCATTTAATCACCAATTCCCCAAGACAGCCTGGTGAGGCTTTTCAAACTTCAGCCTCAATAACCAGCACACAGGGGGGAACAGGGACCTCATTTACCCACTCTGCCAACAACAACATTCAGCAGACAAGTCCTTCCCCAAATTTCAGTGTGAGACCTGCCCCCAAGCTAAAGAGTCATCCAGTGACACACCCTGTCACACTCCTTTCCTCTGCCACACAACAGGTACATGAACATGAGCCTGTGCTACACAACCAGGGGGGTTGCTCTAATAAAAGGGAACAGTTCTAGCCCAACAGCTGCCTGGCAGTCACTTATCATCAGCTACACTGGATATTGTGAATATCTCCTTCAAGATTTATGGTGCTTTTTATCTCAGAGGCTCCCTATTATGCCTGAACAGCACACAAAGTAGCCCTGCTAATAATAGAGCACATCTTTCATCCACAGGTCTTCAAGTAGTTTACAAATATCATTAAATTAAGCCTGTGCAGAGCAGGAAAATGCTATAACCATGATCAATTTTACTGCTGAGCTGAACACATGGAAGAAACCATGCCTAGATCAAATGCACACTGCAATATTCCCTGTACTCCACAGAGGCCAGAGAGGGGGAAATCCAGAAGGTTTCCCAAAGGTACCACAGCTCCCAGGGAAATGCCTGAGACATCACCTCAGGGTAAAGAAGACCTTTTGCCCAACAAAGACACTTCAGTAGAGAAACAAAGCAGGTTTAAAAACAGGTTTTAAAGCCAACCAGGCCCTCAGGAATTCAGGTAGCCAGTGTAAAGGATGTCAGAACACAGTCCACATCTGTATGCTCCAGTTGTCCTGTCTCACCATGGAGAAGCAGTGGAGTCCATTTGTGCTAGAAAACCTTGTTGGACAGAAGTTAGTCTCCTGAACCAGAATGTTTTAACTGCTCCCAGGCTTGAGAAACTGCTCCTCTCCATCACATTAAACCACACTGCCAGGGGACATCCCTCCATGTCCTTCCTCCTTCAGTCTATTTCCCATTCCTGGTCTGCCCTGCCTGCAGCTGCCAACACCACGAAACGGGACACTCCCAGCAAAGTTTCAGAGTGCCATAAATCCCTACAGAAACCAGCCTTCCTCCACATTCCCATGCCATCTCCACACTTAGCAATCCTTCCCATGTGTCCCAGCCATCCCTTCCCTCTGGAATTACCTCCCCATTTAACACATTCAGCTTAAACTCAGAGCCGTTGTTCCCAAGCCATTCTTAGCACAAAGTCTGCCATTTGTTTCCCATCCAAAGACGATTTTTTGTGCCCAAAAATCTTGCCTGCTTTTTTTTTCCCATTACGTCAGTTGGTCTAATAAAACCCTCGCCTTACTTAGCAACCATGCCTCACTTAGCAGGCTTTTTAAAATGACTCTCCCTCCAGTGAATAGAACATCATGTTCTGATAATTCATGCATATCTCCTTTTATTAGAATTGCCTAAAACTTCCCAGATAAAGGTACATTCATATGCATCGCTCTTCCATAAATAAAAGGGAGAAGCTGGCAATTGTTGTAATGACATATTGAGCCCATCCCATAAGTTCCTGCTCATGTGACATTGCCATGTTTCCAGGAATAGCTGTATTGACTTCTAGGATATAGTTAATAGGAACAAATGGCACTCACAGAACAAAACAAGCCAGCAGCACAGTCATATATTTATTAAGATTTATTCAAAGTAAGCCATGCCTCTTAGATGCCCTTGGGATAATTTAAAGGCAGATATCAAAACCACTGAAACACCATAATTAAATTGCAGCAATTGCATAACATGTAATCCTTTGCTGGCAAAGCTGGGAATCAAACATGCCCTCTCCAACAATTCCCCACTGTCACAGCTCGTCCCACACAGAGTCAACACGACCATTTTTAGGCCACGTGACTCCTTTGATACCTTACCCATTAACTCCAGGACAGTGACCTGAACAGGGACAAAGCTACTGAAAGTACAGTCTCATGCTATGGGATTCCACCCAAGACTAACCTGAAGCCTCAAGTGGATGTAATGGTGTGTTCAGAGGAGAACAGCTCCATTTTTACTCCCATGCCCTTTGCATTCAGGAAATATTTCTTAATGGGAGTTTAAGTGTTAAAACAAGCAAAAAAAATAATGCATATTATGGCCTATGATTTGATTGATACACCAATGCCTTAGAACCTTTTTATCCTGATGATCTGTTAGCCAAGGCTAACACGAAGGTTATTATTAGCTTGTCAGTCTGACTCAGGCAAGGCAGAAAGCTCTCTTAATATTTGCATTAGGAGACTGCCCTTTAAACAAAGACACCCTACACACTTCCAGCTCAAGACTTGAGATTCTAATGAACAGATAATTAGATCAACACGAAGCAAGAGCAGCCTGGGCTAATCGTATGGCTGTGGTGCCTGTGAACCACTGCACAACAGGAAAGTTCAGGGCAAATTAAAAGCATCTCCAGGCGGGGTGTAATTCATTCTTGTGTTTAGGATTTTAAAAAGAAAGGGAATAGCTCTACCACAGAATCACAGAATGATTTGAGGTGGAAGGGACCTTAAAGATTACCTAGTTCCAACTCCCCTGCCATGGGCAGGGACACCTTCCACTAGAGCAGGTTGCTCCAAGCCCCATCCAACCTGGCCTTGGAGACTTCTGTTTCTAAAGGTACATCCTATCTCTGTGACAGGGATATTTTCTTTCTCTGCCCAGCAGGAGCCCAACACCTGGCTCTTGGAAGGACAATTAATCTCTCATTCTACCAATCCACTTTCTTCCAGCTCAATACAAAAAGCCCAAGTTAGGCAGATTTAACGAGAGCGAGAGAGCAAACACATCAACATATCCCTGAAGGCTCCTTTCTACAGTGCAAACTTCAAATCAAAACACTAATGAATACGAAGCAAAGACTGATTTGTCTGTCTGATTTTAGGTCTGTCCACAGAGATTAAGTGAATGACACCACCTTCTACGCTAAGTCAGACAGCTGTTAACATCTCCCTAAAAGTGAGATGTTGTAGCCTGTACTGCCTCAGCTGACAAATTTGCAGCCTGAACACTATTGATCTTCCCGTAAAACAGTCAATAGATGAAACCTGTCATAAAGAAGCAACTTGCTGGAATTCTGTATTTTCAAAACACTAATTGGTTAGTGCTCCTTCCCTTTATGCCACTATTAAAAGTTTAGAAAAACATAGTCTGCTTTGCCAGATTTAGTTTGACAACATCAAATAAGAACTTTCCTTAAGGAAACCAAGATTACAGTCAGGGCTAAATTCTCCACTGCTGAGATGACAAGAGATTTTGCTCCAGAGCTACACTGATCCTGATCAGAAAATAGTTGTACATTGCGACAGTGGCTGTGGTTACAAACTTCTCAGGCTAGAAAATTGTCTAAATTGCCTCACATCTCCAGCCACACAAGCAAAACATTCCCAGATCTCTAGATAGGCATGGTGACACCAGAGAGGAGAAACAGCCAGCAATATGATGCATGAAACAAGATGTCAATTAAAAGTTTCCCATATATATAATCTCAATTGGAAAGGAGAAAAAAAAGCCCTTTTTTTTTGAACACAGAAAAAGTCAAATTAGGAAATAGGCCACAGAAACAAAAGGTCCAAAAGACAAGTTACATATATTTATCTATACTGATAAATTTTGTCTCATAATTCACAAAGCCTGGAATGACCAAAAAGGCTTTTCTTGTTTGAACTGCCAAGCTCCCCTTTCTCCCCTTCATCTATTTTCAGGCTCATTTCCCCACATTTCCCTGATAAAATTAATCAGCACTACCAGAGACAATTAGGACATCCTGCTCCCCTGACCACCAATCAATGCCTGCTCTCTCCTGATCCTGTATCAATATTTGTGATGTTTATACACCCTCTGGGATACGGATTGTAAGCACCAAGCTCATTTAGATTAAGTCTCATTATCACTGCTGTTCTCTGGCCCTGTGGATGAAGGTCCCCACAGCAGACTCTCCTCAGCCCACAGGTCCCTAATGCACTGCTGTGTCCTGCTCACATCCTCCCTGACTCCAGGAGCAGCTGAAGCACCCCAGAGTTCCTCAGCCTGCATCCAGACCAAGGGCAGACCAATAGCAGGTGATTAATTACACACTCAGCTATTATAACAACATTAAGATTTTTAGTTCTTGCTGCTCTCAAAGTGCAATGCCTGTTGTTTGGCTTCTATTCAACCACCCTCCCCTCTCCGCCAAGACAGAATAATCTCTTTTGGTTTGCAGGTAAAGCTGAAGTTAAACATGCACCTCCACATCATTTAACTATGATTTGCCAAGTCACCTTTTTTTTCTGTGTTTTAAAACCAGGGAATGATTTTTACTTTATTTTTTTTTTAATAGTGATGTAGCCTCAGTCCCCAGCAACACCCAATTATAAAGTTTCCTCTGCTTCATCCAGGAGTGTCAGCATTGCTGCCAGTGAGCAGGCCTGCAAAGCCTCAAGCAGCACCAATATACAGCTTTACAGACAATTTTAGGACCCTTATCTCAAAGATCCACCTCTAGCATAATTGGAAAACCATACAAGGCATCACATATAATGCTAAGAAATAGCTTGCATGTTCTCATTGTTAAGACAAAGCAAATAAATGTCCAGAATTCAACCAAAAATGAGCCTTTAAAAATGTGAAGTTCTAGAGGGAGGCACTGAGTGGCAGCAGCCATCTCTAGGTGAGATTTCACATTAACTGCATCCACCCCCATTATCATTCCACTGCAGAGGAGTCACCCCAGTAAATCTGCCAGGTACACACCTGAGCTTCTTTTGGCAAGGAGGCACAAAGGGACCTGACACTACAATATTAAAATAAAAATCATTGCAAGTGTCACACCACTTTGTCATACAAAGACAAAGCTCGCAGCAAGTGCCACACTGTTTGACAATTAAATTAGTTAAAAGGTAGAGAAATCTTTAGTTTCATTTTGGCAACCAGTACCTAAGAATTGCTCACTGCTTTTCTGGTGGTTGCCAGACTTTGACAGTTTCAAGCCAAAACCTCTATTTTGAAAGCTTGTTTTTGAAATAACATCTAATATATGTCAGAAAAATCCCTACATGCCGACGTTTTAAGTGTTAAAATACTCCTAGTCTTCTACTCCCCTATAAACCCTCAGTTTGATACCACTGGTGCAAATGCCCATTTGTTGGGGCTTTTTATTTGGTTTGGGGTTTAGTTTGTTGTTCATTAAACATTAAGCAATTTCAGTAGAGCTAAATAATTGATGAAGTTAAGTCACATAAACACAGCAACTAACAAGTGTGCATTAGTGGATTACAGCTCAAGAGTGGTAAAGGGGGGGAAACAACTCAAGCGTTTTGATCTTTTTTGGATTAGAAACTTAGGCTGTGGTTCTAAATAACCCACAGATTCCTGGTATCATTCTACATAGAGAACGACAGACCTGGCCTCATGAACAATACAATTATTAGAGATAAGTTTATTCAACTGTGTTTTTCACCACTGATGATCCAAGGGTCAGGCAGGGAGAGCACCAGCAATTACAAACACCAGAGTAACCTCTGAAGGGCTTTCAAAGGGTTAAAATGTATGAAATCTCATGTCTTTTACAAAAATATTTAACCTGAAAAGATCAGGCCCAAAACACACAAGTGTTTCATATTTTGGGTGGATTTTTTTGGTCATAAAACAATACAAAACACCTTATAGAGGCTCTTCTCTGGAACAGCCTGAGATATTGTGATATATTTTCAATATTGAATTGATTTGTGGACATAAAAACATGATCTGGGCATGGCTTTTTCTACTAAACACATTTTGTTCCACTTTCTGTCCTGACTTAAAGTGAAAGCAAGATGGTCCTACTAAAGAACACAAAAAAGAACATCAGCATTCTGACTTAAATAGCATTTCCTTTTTATATACAGGAGATCAAATATTCATCCACAGGTCAAAGGCACTGAAATACAGCTCAGTGTAGGCTCAGCTTGTGTACACATTAAAACACATCAAAACACATCATCCTACACCAAAGGCAGAAAGCTCAAGTTCACCTCAGGAACAATTAATGATTAGTTTTAAACCAAGACCAGCCTGGACTCCAAAGCATAAACCCAAGACTGCATATGTTCAGTCTATAATTTTAAAATGCTTTGATTTCACAGTAATGAAAGGAAATTTCTTTCTCCTCCGAAATAAATTAAAAGCAATAGATTTGAGAGAGAACATAAGCAATAACAGGCTTGAATTTCAGAGGAAGGAAATCTATTAACTGTGTTCAAAGAGGGAAGGTATTTAATTGGTGAATAACACAAGCCTGCAACATGGGCTGTTAACTCTCTGGGAGCCAAAGCATCACTTCCATCACAGGAGGTTCTACTGAAAACTGAGTTTTACATTACAGACAATCCCAGCCCTCCTCACCAGGAGGCTTCTTCAGTTTAATAAAAATTATAATAAAAATACTTCATGTTCTCTGTCATATCTAGATCATGGCATGCCTAGAACTAGGATAAACAGCCAGCTCTGGATATAAACAATGGAGAAGAAAGAAGTCAAAGCAAGCAGAAATGCTGCAAACATGCAGGATATGAACATTAAAATACTGCATAAATAACTAAACTATATCAGCCTTTCATAATGCAGAACAATTAAACCTGAAGAAAGAAACCTGACAAGTTCTCCCCCTTTTTATTTTAAAGAGTAACTTGAGAAGCCAAATCTCATTAAAAGTGAAGAGGAGCAGGAGCTTACCTACTTTAAATGTGCAATTTAAGAATATTACAGTATATATAAGCTACTGTTGTATGGGTAGCAAATTTCTAAACCCCTTGTAGGTATATTTTGTGATGTCTCTGATATAAAAAAACCCAAATATTTGTAAAACTGGAAAATATTTACAGTCAATCATAAGATCAAGTTCATCTTGATAAATACAGCAACTTCAGGCAATCCCATTTTATGATCCTGTCCTACAGCTATTTCAGAGTTTAGGAGAAAGTCTTGATCTCATTTTTCTCCTGAAGAGCAGGAAAATGTCATAAATCAGGAAAAGTACTATACCAAGATGACACTCATTCATTATCTTTACGTCTCCTGACAGTGAATATACCAGGGGAGAAAAAGAAGGAAAAAAGAGCCCTTTACCATCTGTTAAAAGACTAAACTCAAAATTAATTTGCCTCTAGGAATTGTGAAACAGAAGCTTTAAGTGCAAAGCATTGAAAACTGGGCTGCTGTGCTCCCGTGCTGACCAGCAGGAGCTCTACCTGGTGGCGACACTCTGCAGTGCACAGCCCAGAAACACTATTTGTGTTCAGGATGATGTTCACATTCCCAAAGATGAGAAACATCCCAGACTTCCACTGCATATTAAAGGTTTGAGGGGCAGGGATGGGGAACGGAGGGGATGAAACCACCATAAAATCTGATGCCAAAGCATTTCAGCCAAGCTTCCTAGAATCCCATTACCCAAACCTCAAAGGCTGGAGGAGCTGCTACTCAAGAGGAGTGAGGGTTTAGTGCAGCCTTACAGAGTCTGGGCAGGCAGGAGTGGGAAGGAGGGCTGGAGGTTTCAGCTGAAAACAACTTGTTAGGTAAAATTCATCAGTTTAAATCAAAATTTGGCAGTGACTCTGGGGTGCCAGCAGCACTTTAAGGAGTTGGTAACAAAGACTGAATCTTACTTAATGTAAGAGATAAATGTAAATAAACTAGTGGCTTATTTTTATTATGAGGTGCTTATTTCACATTTTAATTTTTTTTTACCTATCAAATCTCTGAACATAAGATAACCTATTGAAATAAGTGGAAGGAGATTCTACTACATTACTCATTTCAGTTAAAAAAACCCTCCAAACTAGACATGCTTTAAGCCCCAATTTAATGCTGGGAATACAAACTTTGCTCACACCTGCAAACTGGCATCACCAGAGGTGAAAATACAGTGTATTGGTTAAACAGCCAATATACCAAGACAATTTCTCAGCAAGAAATTACCACACAACCTACGTTTCACATCATTTAGACAGTATTATGACAAAAACTCCAGGCTCCAAGTTTAAGCTCTATCACCATATGCTTTATAGAAGCATTTCTCGTGTTGCTTTGTTTTCTGCATTGCATTCCAACATACTCAAATTGACCTGCAATTTGTTTCACTGTGGCAATCAAAGCTCAGAGGCATCTCTTCATATGGAAATGCTTTGTACAACAGCAGCAGTTTACCCTGAAATGCATTCCTGTCCTCAAAAAAAGTGGGCTTCACCTTGTTTAATTATACCTTAGAAGCAATTTTTATTTCTGTCTCTTGGACATAGTGTCCACAGCCACATCTGTGTGCAGTGAGAGCTGGTGCAAAGGCAGTCCTGTATCATTCCAGCACACAACTGGTACAGCTGAAGGGCCAAGTTTCCTGGAGTGCAAAGGCAGATAAACATCTGAAAGCAACATTTTGCTTTTGGGAACATGATTTATCTGGCAGAGCACAGGAAAGCCTACGGTGCCCCACAGAATTGAAGAAGCTGGAAATGTTACTCAGCCAGGAATCCAGCTCTAAATCCAGGTGTTCCTTGGAATGTGACCAGATTTACTTGCTTATGGATAGAGTGAAAATATGCAGCTGCAACATGTGAGAAGAAAAACCCTAAACAAAACAGTTTTATTGCAAGACTGGGACTGGATCCTCCAAGACCAAGCCAGCCCCTTCAGATGTCATCCTGGACCTGCAAAACCAGAGAGCCAGTGAAGGGGCTTAGAGAAGACAGAACCAAGATTATCTCATGACTTTTTCAAAGAAGTCCTCACTAGTGTCACCTGGGAACAGAAGAATCCATTCTTGAGCCCTGTCCCAGTCCTGGCCATGGAAGGTAATATTTCCTGCCCAAAGGAGGTTCCTGGCACATACCTCACCTCCACTCCTGCCTCTTGCTCTGTCCTGTATCACGAACTACGAGCAGACATCTGCACTGTTGCTAGTGGAATTTTTCTCTAGGAGAAGATTTACCACTTCTGACAGCAACTCAAGTCTTCTACTCTTAACTCCTATTTCTGCACTTTCCCCCAACTACCCCCTGACTTCTGTGAAGCACAATGCTGAAAGTGAACCCAGTGCTAGATAACCCCAATTCTGAACCAGAGAGCTCACTGTTAGAAATGTGCTTTTTAAGATAAGGGATGATTAATTCCTCATTTCAAGGCCCAAATATGCTCTACAATGAATATGGCATACTTGTTCTCTGGTGGTTCCAGCGTTCTCCAAAGTTCGAATACAAAATCATCAAGGACTAATTGTCTGGAAACGTAGTTGATGGAAATAGCTAGTCATCTTGTAATCTGTTCTACATTAAATCTCCTCAGGGGGCTTGGAAGCAGAACACCAACATCCACACAGATCCCTCGCCTTTCTAGCTAGGAGCAAGCACTCAAGTTAGCAGCAGAACAAAAACAATTATGAAGAATATCCTGTATAGCTTCAGCCACATAAGATCTCAATCAAAACAAGAGCAAAGAACATAGTCAGCATGGTACGTTCCAAGGGATACATTTGTTGTTCTTACTCCATTGACTGCAGCTGACCAATGTCAAAAGGACAGAACAGAGTTACTAGAAAAAGGCAATTCATGAAGAGAGTCCTCTTGGACATTTCACTGTTGCTTGGTGAAGGCTGGCAGGCTAAGGAGTAATGACTATTTCTATTTACATCAAAGGTAAAGTCCCTAGATAGCATAAAGTAAGTTTGGAGTAATAGTTATTCTTGCCACAGCCCAGGAAAAGCAGTAAGAATTGCAGTAATTCCAGGAATATGTCTCTTGAGAGAAGCACTGAAGGCTCTGCCCCAGGTGTGGGGGTTTGGGTTGGGTGCTCCTCATTGCTGCTGGCAAACAGTGCTCTGCTGCTCCCAGGGACTCCAGCCCAGCTGTGACACCCTCACACAGCATCAGCTCCAGAAGGGAATGCTTCCTCTATTCTTTCAGTGGCTCTATCTTTAAAAAGGTAGAAGCAAGCAAAAATTGTTGGGAGGCAATTCACAGCTAACAGCACCTCCAGCTTCAAAAGTGCAGAATCATAGTTATTGTTAATGTCAAGTGCAAACAGATTCACGTAGGCCAATGCTATTCTTCCTCTTATTAGAGTGATTGCTCAGAGAGAAAGAGGCACGCCTGAAAGAAACACAGAGCACTTTTCACAAAGGAAAATGGTTCACCACAGAATGAACTTAACTTCTCTAAACACTGTGATAAATACTCTGCTCCAGCAAAATGGAGTAATACAAACCACCTTAAAAGCACTTCTGCTAAATACATATTTACTTGGTATGGCACAGAAAACCAATGAGTTTGGAAAGCTCAATTTTCTGACTGAAGAAATAACCACATTGAAAGCAAATACAAGACGTTAATTATGAAAAGCTGTGGTGAAGCTGATGAAGTGAAAAAACTGAGGAAGGTAAGAGATTAGAAACTGGGGTATACCCAGCCATCTGAAAAGGCTGTTGTCAGGCTGCTTTGAGGGGAGAGCAAGGCACACGACATTCCTTAAAAACACAACCCGAGCCTTGCAGAGCAAAGGTACACAAAGCACGAAACAGTTTCCAGAAACGCTCCACTCCGACGAGCACAAACTTTGAGCACACATTTCGCGCCTGCTGCCGGCTACTCTCTTTTCCAATTTGTCCACAAAACTGCCTCCGGACACAAACCTTACCCCGCACTTCCAACAAAGCACAATTGTTGCTCACGCCGTGCCAAACCCCTCGCAGAAACTTCCTCCCGCAGCCGCACACGTGTGGCCCCGGCTCCTTTGTGTGGAGCTGCGGGAGGATGCTCGGGGCTGCTGGAGGATGCTCCCCGCGCCCTCTCCTCTCCTGTGCCCGCTCTCTCTTGCCCCCTCACGGGTTTAATCTGCTGCCCTCACCCCCCTCCAGCCGCTCTCAGCGTGCCCCTCACAGGGCTCAGCTCTGCCTCCCGCTCGCAGGAGCAGCCCCGGGGATGCCGCGGCGCTCTCCGGAGCTCCCTCAGGATCGCACACCAAAGCCAAGCCGGCTCCGGGAGCCCCCCGAGTGCCTACCCAAAGCACCCGGGGGATCAGCGCCCTGCGGCGACTTCGGGCGCCCCCAGCCAAACTTTCTTTGCGGCAGAGGCTGCCCCAGAGACCGCAGGGACAAAGGCGGCGTGTCCACCCCCTCCCCGAGCATCCCGAGCCCCCCGAGCATCCCGAGCCCCCGGCACACTCACATGCCCCGCTGCAGCCGCGGCTCCGGGGCCGCGCTCGCCCGGGTGGCCAGAGCGGAGCACAGCGACAGGCACAGGAGCGACAGGCACGGGAGGGCCAGCCCGGCTCCCATCGCGCTGCCGGGGGACGGAGAACGGAGCGGCCGCCGCAGCACCCGCACCAGCAGCACCAAACCCACCGCTCTCAGCCCCCAAGTCATTTAAAGCGGCGGCGAGACGCGCCAGTGGCGGGGCGGCCCCGGCCCGCCCCCCGCACCGCCCCGCATCCCCCCCCTGCATCCTCCCCGCACCTCCTCGCCCTGCCCCGCATCTCTCCGCACCGCCTCGCATCCCCCCGCACTGCTCAGCATCGCTCCCCGCATGGCCCCGCATCTCTCCGCACCGCCCCCCGCCCCGCATCGCTCCCCACATCGCTCCCCGCATCTCCCCACATCCCCTCCGCACCGCCCCGCATCGCTCCCCTCATCGCTCCTCGCATCGCTCCCCACATCGCCCCCCGCACCTCCGGCCGGGAGAGCTGCCCGTGTCCCCGCAGCCACCCCCCGGCAATGTCCCCTCATCGCCCCCCCCGCAAAGGGGGCTCCCTCCCTCCTGCTGCACATCCCTGCGGGGCGCAGCGTAGGGAGGGGTTTGTCCGCACGGGGCAGGGCACACTCGTGTTCGAGCACACTCGTGTCCGTGCCGGGGCCCCGGGGAGGAACGTGGGTGGGTGTCAGGAGAAGGGTCTTCAGCCCGAGGGTGCTCGGGCACCGGGACAGGCTCCGCAGGGCAGTGGTCACGGCACCCAGCCCGACGGAGTTCAGTCCGTGTTCAGACAGTGCTCTCGGGCACGTGGAGCGATTCTTGCTGTACGCCTGATCACTGGCAAGAGTTGGACTTGGATGGTGCTTGTGGGTCCCTTCTAACTCAGGATATTCTATGATTCTGTGAGAAAACGGGACACCCCCAGCTCTCCCTTCGGCTCTGGGATGCCAAGCTGGTTCTGTGTTGCTGCCAGAGACAACGTATCTTGGCTTCTCCTTTTTCCTGCCATCCTTTGTTCTGTGTGTGATGCCCATTGCAATCACATCTGAGCACTTCAAAGAGGTAACCATGAAAATAAATGCATTTAACATCTTCAGGGAGGGATGAACCGCTGCTGCTGAGAGTTAGTGACAGCAAGAACATAAAACCGGGAACTGAGGAGTGGGTTTTAAATCCCAGAGCTGCCTGCCATCCTGTAGACCATGCATCCTCTCATCTTTATGTTCTCTCCAGACCTTTACTGCTGTCAGAAGGAAACTCTCCCCTTTACTGGTGAGAGAAGGGAGACCAACTGACCTGGAAAGGGAACTGCACATAGTAGCAATAAAAAATGAGAAAAACACACCTTAGGCATTTTATGATCTAATGTAGGTCTCAGGGTCCATTACACCCCGGTTTTCCTCTCTGGAGAGAGCTGTGACTAACCAGGCACTGGGCTGTGAACAAGCACATGGGCCCTGAGCCAACCAGTGCTAAAATCTGCAATTTCTTTCCACTCCAATGGAGTGGGCTTGGACTCAAGTTGCTCCAAAGCAGCTCCTGTACAGATTTGTGACAGAGAGAGCTGGATGGATACACCAGCATCCTCACAGGTCAGGAGTCAGCCTCTCTTTTACAGTGCATTAATTTATCTTCCTTTCAGTCCTGTAACAAGATACACGAGCTTCTCTTTTTACACACGCTTTACAAGCAGTTTCCTGTATGGTTTTTGTTTTCCAAGGCCTTTGCTGAAGTAGGTAAACATTTACCATCCATAACAAGAAATCTGGGTTTATATTGTTCGTTGCTTTGAAGCTTGCATTGACATGATCCCTTGAGATTTTATCAACCGATTTCTTTTTCATGGCAAAGAAAAGACACAGCCCTTATCTGACCTTAGAGCAGATTAATTGTACCCTGAAATTTCCACTGAATGGCTGAGCCTTTCTTGTGTCTGGAGTAGTTTTAACTCTGCAGGACCTTGTGTTGAGCTAATCTCATTACCTCCTGCAGAGCACATAGTTTTCTAATCATTTTATTTCTTAAACCCCAGAAAATCTTTCTTCATAAAATAATAGTCCTTCATTATGTCAAGGCTGAGTGTTCATTATGTCATGTGATGTCATCCCAACCTGGTTTATTTTCAGGATCACATCATGGCAAAATAACAAAGGATCTTATTGCTCAGTTGTTTGGGTTTCTTTTTTTTTCCAGGAGAGGTAAATTAGTCTTAAAAAAATACTTTAATTTTGCCCATCTTAAGGAACTCAGAAATAAACAGTTCAATGTTATTTTTCAAAGCTGTATGATCATTATAAATTATAGACAACATTTATTACATCCAGTTGTTAAGAATAATGGAACAGCAACATGCAAATTGGGAGGCACTGAAATACAGAGTGAAGGCCCCTTAATAGATGAGACCTTTGCCTGGGGCCCAGGCAACAAAATACAGCCAAATTCTGGAGATGGAGCTGTGTAAAATCTCCTGCAATCTGGGCAGAAAGCTTTGCAGGCCTGGCTTTAGCTGCTGTGACAATGGCATTGTCCTGAGCCCCAGTGCAAACCCAGTCTGTGCAACGTGCCCTTCTTACAAACATTATCCCCTGCTTTCTCCTCAGCTATGTTTTTATGGACAATGTTCTGCAAAGCTGTTGACTTCAGTGGGATGATTCCCACGAGTGGAGTTGCAGCACTGGTGGAAGCAGCTTCAAAGCCTACTGGGGTATTTGATCCTCTGTGTCCCAAGCCAGTTAAACCTTCAGACCTGACACAGAGGTAAAAGCTGACTCATTTTTTTCCAGTCCTTACCATGGTAACAGTGGGCTGTGTCAGGGAAAAAGGGCACTGGGTACAGCATTAGTGACTTCTTTATACTCCATATCCCTGCCATGGCACAAGCATACTGTCATGAAATGTATTTGCTATCAATTGTGCATCTTTGTTCTTGACACCTACAAACCACTTCATGGCCTCCACCAAACCAGTCACTGAGCAGGTTGACAAGAGTTCCCTTCCTGACTGGACAATTAAACTGCATCTTGCTCAGCTAAACCAGCTTTTGAACTGAGCAGCTGAAGCCCTGATTCCCCTTGATAGTTTTGTGCTGGTGAGTTACAGTGGAATCCAGTAGCCTGGAGTACAAGGGGTTCGGAAAAAGCAGCTCATGCCCTCCATATAGCACTGAAGGATTTTCTGGGATGGAAATTACATGATTTTCCTCTCTTGTTGATCCAAAAATTGTTCTGTCAAATTCCAGTACAATCCAAATTCGGCGTATTGTTTACAACACTGTCCGGATCATGAATTCTGCAAAAGAGCTGGTATCTCTCACGACATTTCATCCTACCCTCTCTGTTTAAAGCATATTTCCCTCCTCATTCACATTTTAATTTTGGTTTATGATTTTGTCTTCCTGCAAAGATGGTTTGACAGTTGCTGTGTATCCCCAAGGATGAGTGTTGCCCACAACTTTGAGTCAGGAACACACCATCCTGTTTTATTTTCCTTTTTCCCTCTAATTCTCAGTATCTCCATTTCCAGCCTTTTTACATCATAGCTAGTTAGAGGATTTCACATTCCCTTCTGATAGAATGAAATTTTCGTGCAGAGATTGTAATTAGGAAGGCTGAGCTCTGTTCTGTTATTAGCAGGAATTGTGATTTTTGGAGTGGTGGGTTAATTGCTAATAACCATATGCAATGCTTCTGTCAAGATGTTTCCCATTACAGTAATTAACTTAGCAGCTGGGGTAACAGACATTTACCATTTGTCTTCACAGTATCCCTGATTTAGGATTGTTCCAAAACCCTATTTTTTCAAGTCCCAGGTGTAAGATGAAAAAGAGGGAAGGGGAGATCCAGAAAGAACAAGTTGCAGGGACTGTACCTGTATCAGGTGCAAAGTTGTCCATTGGTGTGTCCTCAGGAATTGTGAATTTTTCTTCACTACTCTTAGTCTTGGACCATCATTTTCATCAGCTTGGATTGGATGGAGAGCACAGCACAGCAGGCTAAAAGAGAATATTTTCAAAAACGTATTGATTATTCTCATGCATGAATTAATCTGATCATTATGGAGGATTTATTAAATGAAAAGTGCAGAATTTAGTATTGCCTATTCATATCTTTAATCTCAAAATCCCTATGGTATGTGATTTTTTTTCCTTCATGTTTTGTAGTCAATTATATGAATATAAATATTTTTTGGTAATTGCCTCCTTTCTATGTTGTCTCACTGGAGTTCCTTCCTTCTCAGAGCTGTGTCAGGATTACAGTAATATTTTTAAGTATATGGTTAACCTGAAAATTAAGAAGAAAATAAAGTTGTTCTCCAAAGCCAGGCCACATGACAGGGCAATAGCAGTTTTGTTGATTTAATTCATCAGCAGAATATATTGAGGGGATTCATTTTGCTTACGAGATACTTTTAAAGACTTTTAGGGCCATGATGCCTGATTTATCTCAGGGTTTAAGTTTGTTCTGGCCAGAGTAAATTCTGTGCAATACCATATTAAAGGAGGTTTGATAATACCCTTAAAGATGTAAAGCAGCATGCCAAGGGCACGGGAAGCTTTTTCTGTTGCAAGGAATTGGCCTTGCTCCATTGCAAGGAATTGGGGAACACTAATTTACAGCGACTGAGGATCCAGCCCTCGTTGTTAATCATAATTATGGACTTATTTTGGGATGTGCATTTTCTAAAGCAGTTGGGGAAGACAGGAAAATTCAGTTAAAATTATTTTCTTCCACAGGAGGTAAAAGTAGTACATAAATAAATACTTGGTGTTGCAGTAGATCTTTAAAACATATAATAGGTTTCTGGCACTACAGCATCCCCCAATATTTTTTCCTCCAGCACATAATAGTAAGTTTCTGATAATAGTGCTCACAGACAGCTTTGATTATAACCACTTGTCAGGGAATGGATAACTAGGAAAATAACACCATTTAACTGTAAAAAATGCTGCCTGAAGTACATTAACACAGTGATAATTTCTGCTAATAACAGCCTCCGAACCCCATCCATTAGCTTTGAGTTGAAATTCCTGCTCCATTTCTGTCTTTCCGAGCATTTCTGCCCTCTGCCCCTCTTTTCCATTACTTGGAAGCAGCAGAGCCATCCACAGACACCAAGACCAACCCCCTGCACGGAGACAAGCTCACTGTGGCCGCTGGTGGCCCTTGCTTTGGAAGTGCCAGCACAGCAGGGCAGGGGTGCTCAATGGGTTTGTCTTCTGTGGCAATTTTCTGCCAGCATCCTACTCTTTCCCCAGCTACTTCCACCCTGCCCATCCTGCAGTCCCCAGCCACGCTCTCCCAGAGCAACAGGAATCGAGGTTTTCATTCATGTCTGATGTTCCTTCAGAGGAGAAGGCAGGAGGGGTTGGAAGGGAAGGAAATCAAAAGGGTCTGAACTATTTGATCCCATAGCAGTAGAGTCACAGAATTGTTGAGGTTGGAAAAGACCTTTAAGATCATCAAATCCAACCATGAACCACCACCACCACGTTCACCATCAAACCGTGTCCTCAAGTGCCACATCCACATGATTTTTGAACACTTCCAGGGATGGTGACCCCACCACTGCCCCGGGCAGCCTGTTCTAATGCTTTAAAACTCTTTCCATGAAAAAATTTTCCCTAATATCAAATCTAAATCTCCCCTGGCTCAGCTTGAGACTATTTCCTCTTGTCCTGTCACTGGGACACACCTGGAAAAAGGGACTGGTGCCCACCTCCTTTTTCAGGTAGTTTTGGAAAGCAATAAGGTCTGCCCTCATTCCCCTCTCTAAAAAGGAAAAAAAGATGCCCAAACAAAGTATTTCTCTTTGACAGAATTAGTAGAAAGCCATTGATATTCAAGGCAGGAGGATGTTTCTGTAGGGAGCTATTACATCTGATTGGGAAAATAAAATGTTACCCACATTCACAATTACTTCTATAAAGAACACTGATCTCATTCTGAGCTTTTCTCTTTAGCATTAGTTAACCAAAACCCTGGTAAAAACATGCGCTTGACAATATAATCCTAAAATAAGTTTTATGTTGGCAGGCAATAGCAACTGGGAGTACTTTTATCTATTTCTGGATTTGGGATAATGACACTCCAGTGAGTGGCTAATCTGGAGTGCTTGTGTACATTCAAATTAAAATCACACTTTTGGGGGTGACTCACATCTTCTCTGACCTACACAGGTGAAAGCCAGATGTAACTCTAAATTTAATGCAGCTTTTCCAGCCTCATCTCAACACAAAGGAAAGAATTAGGGGTTAGAAACTTTGGAGCAATCCATTTTTTTGGGAGAGCAGTGAATGTATTGCAAAGTATTTTCTAGGAGGAAATATTTTATTTGGTTTTTAGCAATTTTTTTCCCGGTGCTCTGCTTTTGGTCGTGTTGTTACCCACCTGAAAAACCTGCAAACAGCTGAACAAGCAACTCCTTCCAAACTTTAGCAGAGTACCTGCTTGCTGATGTGTTCAGAGAAATCAAATTTGGGGTATTCGTGCTCGGAGGGTTTAAAGGCTCATCAAGTCAGCAGATACAGAGGGCCCTTTGAGACTTGGCCAACCAACCAGAGGGAGACAACACAATCTGATTATCAAATACTCTTGATCTCTCCAGAGGACAGGAAATTTCAAAGCGTTACTCTCTAAGAAAATTCAAACAAATAAATGCAAAAAAATATTTAAATCTGTGATAAAAGAGGTCTTCTTCCCCTGATGAATTTTTTAGTTAGTTCACAGCACAGTTCACTGAGTGTCAGGGCAGCACTGAAGGGATGAACTCAATCACACAAACCAGGCCATCACAGCACTGGGGTAAAACTACAGCTTAAACCAGCCCTGCTCCTTCAATCATTCTAATTTATCCTCCAGGGTAGGCAGCCCCCTCAAAATTTGGGTTTTAGATGTTCAAACTAGTAACTCTCATCTGCATCACTGAAAATGCAGTGGCAAAGTATATCAAAGAAGAAACATGCTTAGAAGTGGAATTCTCCTCAGGGTCTCCCGTCCCCTTGGAATTGCTCATGGATTGCAGATGTGAGCTGCCATGTGAGCCCCTGCCTTCTCCTTTGTCTCACACAGTGCCACGCACATCACTGGTACTTCAAATCCTAAAATTCAAAGGAATAAATGCTTTGTTTGTTTGCTCCCAATTAGGAGCTAATGAAATCCCTGGAATACACTTTCAGGTAATTTGTCACAGAAGAACTGAAACTCAATAGTGTGTTTCTGTGGATAACTTTCCTCTCTGTCTGTTCTGCTGACACAACTAGACCACACTTCATTCTCCCAAAGACATTAGACTTTACTGTTTTTCCCTCTAAATTACCTGCCTGGCTACTGTCACCATTGATCTTTTAAGTCCTTGACTGAATAATCAGTCAGAGAGCTAATTAATGTAGTGGCTTGGAGGGAAGGATGAAATGAAAAAGGAGATTTTTTTTCCTTATTGTTCCTGTTTTTATTGCCTTTGAAAGGTGCTTTACCCATAACATAAAGGGGAATTTGTCTGTGCTTTTTCCTCCTTACAGTTCACCTGCTATAAATCTATTTACCACCTATTAACAGAAAACAGGAGACTTTCATAGGAATTATGATACTGAAATCTAAGAGGAAAAAAAATAAATCTAAGTTTTTCTATTTATTTTCCCCCCATTAACACTCATGGAGTACAGCATGCATTTAGAATAAGTAGCAACTGCAAGACCTGACCCAGATTGCCAGATGGTTTTAGAACTAAAACAGATGTTTTAAAATTAAGATAACTTTGTCATATTTTGCTAGAAAAAGAAGGGTTTCTTTCTCTCCTTCCTTCCTGCTGGGTCCCCTCCCCACAGACAAGAGTGACCTGTGTGATCTACAACCCTCCAAATTTATCCAGATTCATTTTGACCCAAAATGGGTCAAGCTCAGGTGCCTAAACAGATGGTTTAAACACCACTATTCAGTTTTATTTTAGTCTGAGACCAAGAACATGAGAAAAATGAATCATAGAATGGGTTTGGCTGGAAGAAACCTTAAAGATCATCCAGTGCCACCCCCTACCATGGGCAGGGACACCTTCCACTCTCCCACGTTGCTCCAAGCCTTTTCCAAACTGGCTTTGGACACTTCCAGAGATGGGGCAGCCACAGCTTCTCTGGAATGCCTCATGCTGAAACATATATTCCAAAATACTCATCAGCAATGATTTAAAAACAATACATAAATTCTCATGTTAGTAACCAAGTTCTCTTAAAAGAATAAATGAATTGTTGAAGAGTTAGCAGTACATCGGTCCTGTTTTCCTCATCATCCATGAGGACAGAGGATTGCTGTCATTGGAATAACTATGATATGTGAAAGGGTATTTAATTCCTTTATTCTCAAGGAATCCTCCATATCCTGAACAGCTCTGCTAATACACAGACTTAACCTCACACTGCCATGCACACATGGATAGGTATTTACTTATTATACAGCAGGATTTAAACGCTGTTGTCTACAGGGAGCTGATGAACTGAAAATGGTTTAATAAGCTTTCTTTTGAAATTCTTCAGGGAGACAGATTTTAGCATCAGCAGTATTTGTTGCTAAATGCAAATAAAATCATCCCGAGTACGGCAATTGCGCTGACCACGCTCCAGGAAACAGCAAGCACAGGACTGCAGCAGGAAAGTGGCAATTAAATATTTCACACTTGCCTGCATGGCTGTTTATCTGCAGCTTAGCAGGTCGGGCCACCATTATATCCAACAACAGCACGGTGCTGTTGGGATGGAATCCCCAACTCAGAATTCTGAGCCCATTATTAACTTGTGGAGGAACCCACCTTCCCATAAAGACTTGCAGGAAAAGTGTCTGAGAAAGCCACATGGCTATGAAGACTTACACAAAAAGTGTCTAAGAATAAGCAGTCTTTGCTCCACCAAAATCATCATTGAGTGGGCCAAGTACTGCAAATCAAGTATGTTTTATTAATTCAAGTATCAAGACAATAAGAAATTAGGCACCTAAATATACAGAGAAAAAAGGCAATGTCAGCAGGTACAAGCTTTTTAGACTTGACCCCCAATTTTGTGCAGAAATCAAAAATATTTCTGAAGTTTACTGTAATTAAAGATTGATGGAAATGCCATAAAACTGTAAAAAGTTTATGAAGCTAAACCTTGCCCAACTAACTCAATGCTTTTTTTTTATTATTGACTTTTGGGATACAAACTCTCTTCTAGACAGACTTCACAAAGCACTATTTAGATGTGGAAAATTACTTATTTAACCTCAAGAAGAGCTAAGGAGGATGTAATGGCCAGTTGTGTCCAAAAGGGAATTGTTTGGTTATGGGAAGCTCATTAATGAAGCCTCACTGATGATGCTCAGGGCAAAAATAGTACAAATGACAGACATAACCTCGTGGAGCTTGCTGGTGAAAAGGTTGAGGAGGATGAGAATCTCATGCTGGAAAAACAAGATTATTTTGAGGCTGAAATCTGTGGGCAACCTGGATGAATCTAAAGCCATGAGAAGCTGAAAGACACACTTGGGGACTAATGGTAATTGCTCCTATTAGGGGGTCTTCTGATACACCACATACAGTTTTTTGACTATTCAGGAGTATGGAGAAGAGAATTCAAAAGGTGGAGCAGGTCTGTCAGGAGGAACAAAACAGGCAGCCAGGAAAAAGGAAGGAATTTTATCTGTTTAGACAAGCAAAAATGAGGCTTGTTTAAACTAGCAGAATGAAGGTTGGGGCAGAAAGAGGGATTGTTGCTTGAGTGCTCTCTTAAAGCACTTTATGAGAAAGGGGGTGGGACAGGAGAAATATCAGGGACACTCAAGTGTTGGCAAAGTAAAAGACAACCCTGGCATGGGAACAGGCCGGTCCAAAGGAGCCACACAGGTCTGGGCAGAGAATGTCTGGAATAGCCTCCTAATATAACAGGAACAAAATAAAGAAGTAGCTGAAGGTTGGAACTTTGTATATTCATGGAAAGAATTCTAAAATATGTTCTTATGTGATAACAGAGGACTGGATGTGGTCACCAGGCAATGCCTTTCCATCCCACATTCCTTGCTGGGTTTAGTGAATCCTGTCACCACAGCCAAGGGTACAAGAACAACACACTGATCTTCTTCTGCTGACTGCTGTGCTCAAAACAGGGCTATTTCTGAAGGAACTGTAGGAAATACATTTGGAGGTTGCCAATTTAACCAACTTTCCGTGCCTTCCAACAGCTAAAGACTTTTGCTCCTTGAAGTGGGATCTATCTTTCTGGTTTGTGTGCAAGAGAATCCTGGGCATCTTTAACCTTGTGCTAATCTAAACAATAACCAAAAAATGGCAAACTAACCACGGTATTAGAGCATGCTATGATGTTTTCTCTTAGCAGAGAAATATATTTGTCTTTTAGGTCACAGGAAAACACCCAGAGGCTAAAAAATAGCAAAGAGCAGCTAGGATTTGGAAAGGCATGTTTGCTTGCACCCATATTTGATAGCATGGGTAACAGCACCAGTGGTGCCAAGGCAGCCCAAATCTGCTCACTGAGTTTATTTGCAACGTTGTTGGCAACGGGAAAATTGTGATTTTCTTATAATTTAGTTAGAATTGGAAAATAATACGTGTCAACTTCCTTTACAGCATAGCAGCACCTTCTTTTGCAACCATGTATTTACTAATGAGCCAGCTCTGCCAAGGTTAGCACTGCAGGGCTGACACAGGAACGAGATGGTTTCCATCACATCTGTTATGCCATCAGCAAGTTCCCCCCCCCAGTTTTGTTTACAAGACCTTTCTCTCCAGCAATGACCCATGCAGGTAAAAGACTGTACACAGAGCTGAGTTTGTGGATCTAGATGACTGCAGAACATTCTGTGCATCTGCATTTTCCCCACTTTCATACTGAACACATGGGAGGAAAATCCAACAGAAACATTTAATTTCATTAAATTGATATGGTGGACAACACTCACTTAACATCAATTAGCTGTGTTACAGCTGATAATTTGGGCAATATGCAATTGACTTTCAGAACTTGGTGTGGGCATGATATGGATAAAGGGGATGCCATATGGATAAAGGGGATGCCTCTGCAGCTGTGGTGCTCCTCCCCTGCCACTTAACTCTGTGTGTGTTGAACTCAGTATCAGCTCCCCAGGACATCTGCTCCTGTTATTAGGAATCACATCAATGTATTAAAACCTGGTTTGAAATGCAGTTGCTGCTTGTATACATGGTAGTATTATAATTTTCAGTGAGAATGGGGTTTGCTTCCTGAACTGCTGTGCTGTATTCTGGCTGTTGACAACACTGCTCAGCTGGAATCTTCAAATTTATGGTGTTTTTGGTATTTGCTCTCATTCAGTGTTGAGCACAGCAGTGATATCATTCCGATATACATTATTTACTGATAAACCATCCTGTCCATCTTAAGGCTTGTGTTCACTTACATAAAAGTCAAGTGTGGGAACCAGAATTTAATAGCTTAGGAATTAAAAGCTTATGGGCCATTGGGTTTATTTTCTTGCTCCCAAAGCTTGTAGGTGACCTGAAAGAAGTCAGGAGAAGAGTTGTAAAGCTGTAAAAAGATAACTTGAGGCTGTTTAGCTCCTAAAGTAGAGTTGCAGCATCTAATCTTGCAGCAGAGAAGAAATGGATCCACAGCATCACCACGAGGAAGCCATATAAATTATCCTATAGAAAAACACAAAGACAAGCCCTAAATCTCACCTTCCTCTGGGCTTAAATATTGGCCTATAAAAGAATAACTGTCTGGAATCTGCAGTCTGGGATTATCCTGATCCCTGTGTCCAGTGACCACTAATAACATGGCAATTTTCAGAGGAGGGATCAAGGCTGAGTCCCCACTTTCTCAGCTGCTGCACCACCCTGAGGAGCCCCAGCCTGCTCAGAGCACCTCCATCCATCTACATCCTTGCCTTGGATTCCTCGTTCTCTCAGCATTTCTCCAGAAATCCCCAATTTCTCATGCCTATTTCTCCTTCCCAGGTTGCTTTCATGGAGGAAGACTGGCAGAAGTACAGGAAACACAGATAGAAAATATTTTCTTTTGAACTCCTGGGCAAGAATGGAGACCTGTGTCCTTCAGCATAACTCCCAGTGAGGATAAATACTGGTTTGGGGAATTCTGGAGAGGTTATGTGAGGGAACAGCCTGCACAGAGGGGTGTCAGCATGGGGCAGGCAAAGCTGCTGAGCCCAGCCACGACAGGCACGGTGCTGGCCACGAGCTGAAACAGATTGCTAAGCATTAGGGAAACATCACTATCAAACCCATGGCCATTATGAGCTTTAGGCTTGCAATTCTCACTGCACTGCCAGGATTAAAGCACTTGTATTTCACCTTGATGTCTTAAGGCACCGGGGGGTTGTGCTTTAATTTCAAATTTCCCTTTAAGTTCTCCCTGCCTTGCCAAGGTGGCCTAAGGACAAATCCATTAATGCCTGTGATATGCAGGTATATTTACATTATGGGAGTTGTGTAAGCAGGTAGAGCTCATCAATAATTAAAGGCTTTGTGGGAAAAGTAAGATGTGACCATTTCCTTCTACCTTCCCAGGGTTTCTGGGCAAGCCCCACAGTCCATATGCTTTTCTTATGAATAATTTTAAGGGCCACTGTTTTAAGGGATGACAGTTCCAATCCTTCCATCTGCAGAGGGCTGTGGGAGCCTCTCTCATTTCTCACAGAAATAAGCCAGAGGAATTACCAATGTAAAACAGGGATTAGTAAGGGAAGGATCAAGCTCTCTGGTTCTATTTGATGGCAGTCTCTACAAGGTGTAATCAAATCAATAGTTTCTCTTGCTGAAAGGGTTCTTTCTATCTACAGCAATGACAAGAGGATAGTGGGCAAAGAGCTCTATTAGCTCTTCTTTAAGAATCAATCACACTTAAAAGCAATAGTCAGTATGACAGCAACTGCACAATAGATGAATAATTTTTCACACAAATAGCCTGAGTTTCAGAGAAGAGACATACTTTTAAAGAGATAGGAAATAAAATATCTGCTTCTCTAAAAACCAAGAAAATGCTCAGCATTTATTACTAAAGACACTGAAACTAAAATGCTCGAGGGGCAAAAGCCAGCATACCAGTTCAGACCACGTGAACAAGAACAGGAGATAATGATCAAGGTTCACTTGAATCAATTTTAAAAGTCATATCAGGAAGTTCAAAATTCATAAAGCTGCACTCCTAGAAGAAAATCACCATGGCTGTGTGACTTCTGCTGGCAACCAGGGGCTTTCCCTCAGACACAGTAAACCCAGCTCTGAGCCTCAGGACCTGGCATGAAGCTGTGCCAGGGCAGGGTTAGGCTGGACATCAGAAAAAGGTCCTTCCCCCAGAGGGTGGTGGGCACTGACCAGGCTCCCCAGGGCAGTGGGCACAGCCCCAAGGCTGCCAGAGCTCCAGGATGGTTTGGACAACTCTCTGAGGGACAGGGTAGGATTGTTGGCTGTCCTGTTCAGGGCCTGATGATCCTGGTGTGTCTCTTCCAGCTCAGGAGATTCTGTGATTTTATGGTCTGCTGAGGATGTGAGCTGCTCCAGCACAAAGCCTTTGTCTCACACCAGATGAGAACCAGCTGTGTTAAACCTCCGTGTTTTTCTAGATGCAGCATAAGGATGTCGTTGGCAATTACAAAGTCACATTAAATGGTATGAAGTGAAATCTTTAGGTACCTCAGAAATGCATATAACACAAGAAGAAAACCAAACTTATGTCAGGTGAAAGCCCTATTCGTGCATAAATAATGAGGGAGAAATACAACAATCAGCTTGTTCTGTTGTATCCCATTGAAATATCCATATGGTCCCGGTAGTGTGGAAGGGCAAGTGAAAGCCAGGGCAAGGAATGGAACTGCGCTTGGAGAATTATTCCTTGATGACACCGGGTGGGGTTATTGTGGCTCCATAGCAAGCAGGAAAGCACAGTCAAGATTAAAACAAACATGGTTACCGTCTCCCTGCTCCTGTGTGCCATGCAGGGCTTGGGAGACTCTGGAGTTAAGGAGAACTGTCATTTTGAGGCAAAAATAGGCAATATGTGTATGTTGGAGCTGCAGGCAGGATGACTTTGTAGCTGTGGACAGCAGACTGTACTCTGTCTTTTCATGCTGTCGTGTTTCTTTGTTGATGTCTCTGTTTTAAGATCTTTTTTCTCCATGCATCACCAATTGTCTTTTGTTTTCTCACAGCAGGAGAGGCTCGGTTAATCCATATGTCATGACAAAAAGTCCAGGCTTCTCTTTGATAGGAACCAAGCATGACAGCAATCTATTCAAAAGGTGGTTTGGACTATCATTTCTTCCAAGCTAATTTATTGACTGGATGGCTTTCAAAAATAATAGGTCTGTTTCCCAAGATAATGTGCTGAGATGTGACTCACAAAGTCCATGTGAGCACACAGACAGCCTAATTATGAGAAATAAACTAATAATAAACCATCAGTCTCTAGAAATCAGTATCTGTTGTGATATACAAGTCTAAACATCAGAGAGCATGAGTGTTTCCACCTGTTCCCTTCTGCAATGATTTTGGTTTATTACCCTTAGATATGCAAAACAAATTTCTTCCTATTAAGCCTTAGATGGATCAGGATGATAAGAAAATATCTGATCTTTGGAGGTGAGGGGTGACAGTTTTGCTGAGCAAACTCCAGCTCTAGGATGTGGTTATAATGGGCACATGCTGTTCAAATACATATTTAGTCAGAATCCAGAGACTGATAAATCAGGGCTGGCAAAGTGAATCATCCATGCAAATAAAAGCCCTTTAACACACCCCATTGGCCATGCTTTTCCCCAGTATATTTCATTTAAGGATGCATCACAGTGCAACTGTATAAAGAATGTACCTTTCTTGTAGCATTTGTGGAACAATTTCAACAATTTTTAACAAATAGTTTCTGTCACTCATTTTCCCATTTCCAGGACAGATGATGGACAGGACAGAGCCACATTTTGCCTGCAGAAATGGCATATTAAGGAAGTGTGGCATGCTTAGGAAACATGAATTATTCTCACTCAGTGAATCTTCTTCTAACAAACAAAATACCCATAATCTTGTCTTCTTCCAGAAAAAGGGACTGTGTCCAGCTAGTTTTCAACTCCTGGACTCCAGGAGAAATTCTCATCCTGCAAGGAACTTTTCCTGGCATGTTTACAACATATCAAAAAATGGGTATTCAAAAACAGTCCCACCGTGTTCTCCCCGCCTTGGGTGTAAAACCAACAGGACTTTCTATGATTACTGACAACTCATTCTGGAGTCATCAGCCATAAAGCCAGTGGAACAGTAGAGAATTCTGGGCCTCTGTGTGTTTATCACTCTTTTAAGGCTGGCACTTTTAAGCCTGACCTGCATCATCCTGATCTTTTACTTAGCTGTTGAAACATCTCTGCCTGGTGTTACCACACAAAGAAATTGCTGCCTTCCAATGCTCTTGACCTTGTTCAGCACATCCCCTGTGCCAGAACTGCCTCTCTTTGAGCTGCCAATAAAGCACAGGCACCGTGTTCAGGGCTGACAAACCAAAGCTGCAGAAGTTGCATTCCAGGAGCATTTCTAATTTCTCCTAAGAATGAAGAGCTCCCCTCCAGCACTGTGAGCCCCAGCCTGCTGGGGATGCTCTGCCTTTGGCTCCAATTTCTGTGAGCTACGAAGGGATTTCTCCAGGCACACTTCAGCATGTTGTACTTACATCAACACTTCCTAATCCTTAGCAAAACTTTTGACAAATGCGAGTTTGTTCTGGGCATGGACAAACAGGGGAGATAATCTGGAGCTACAGAGTCATCACTATTTTCTAACCCTGTGTTGTCTTTAGCACAACAGATGTGCATTGAGAAGAAAAACATGGTTCCAACGCTGTTAGGATTACTAGGGGTTTTTCTTCCACAAACATCTCCTATAAAAGCTTTTCCTGAGAAAAATGAGTGACCAAAAGCCCCATTTGGAGCTGCTCTGGTGAGCCCTCATGTACACAGATTTGCACTTTCCTCTCCTTTTAGGGGCTTGGCAGAGACTTCCAGTTTGAGCAGTTCCCAGTGGTGGGACTGCACAGGAGCAGAAAGTCCATTTAGCAGGGATAAACAGGTGCATTTTTATTTGTGAAATAAATCCTGGACTTTAAGGGGTGAAATTCTGAGGCATAAATAATCCCATGGGGCCACAGCAACTCTGTCACAGTAAGTTTTAAACCAATTTGCCATAAATATTGGTGTCCAAGCCCAAGAGCACAAACTCAATACCTAGTAGGCATTTCTAACAGTGAGACAGTTCCTGTTGGTTTCAATTAAGCTTTGCAAAACCCCCCTTGTGTCACGAAGGAAAATAATGAGGCAGCATAAACCAAAGTGCTTCACTTCCAGTGCAGACTTTGGGCTGTGTGAATCAAATTTGCACTGAAAATCAGCAACTCACCAGCACTCTGAGAACAGCAGGTCAAGGAAAAGCAGGACAAGAGCCAGGGTTGGGGGAAGAAGGGAATTAAAGTATTTGCAAGACCCCAGTTTCAGCTGGGTACAACCACTTTATTACTTCTTTGCACTGAAACTCCATGGATTGTATAAACAGACACTATTATCATCTCACTTGGCACTTCAGAACGTTCCCCCTGCAGATCTCAAAACAATTTACAAACTTCTGGCAAAGGCTGCCTTCAAGTTCTGGAAAAATTTCCTGAATGTTATCAGCAATTTATAAAGAGAAAGGAAAAAAAATCAATCAAAAAATCACAACAAGTATTTTTCCATTATATGAACATCCAGGGACGTCCACTGAGACAGAATCAGTTGTGAAAAAAGATACAGTGAGAGGTGAAATTTTCATAGGTTCATACACAATAAGGAAGAAACAAATGGTCATCCCTAATTCACAGGGAAGAAAAAGGATGGGTGTGACATGTCCAAAGTCAAGCAGAAGCAGGGATGGGATGCTTGGCGCATGGTTATCATGAGGCCTGGTCCAGTGCCCAAGCCACAACTATAATACAACATAATATTTGGGGGGTTTTAAGATAGCACAGCACATATAACTAACCCCTGAAAGTGCATCAGCTGATGGGAAGTTTAGATGAACATTAAACTACTGTTACAGTTTCTTGTTTAGTGACTGAATGAATATCTTTGAACTCTGTGCAGAAATTGCCACCAACTGGGGAAGCATTTTTTCCCCCTATTTCCCATTTCTTTTTTGTCTCTGAAATAAAACTGTTAGATAAAACCCCCTCTGAAATAAAACATGGACAGGTGTCCCCAGTTAGTTTTTATTTTCCTTGAACTGAGTTCCTGTCAAGTGAAGAGAGTAGAAGGGTGGAAGAAGAGTGTCAATATGGTATTTACTACTTTGTGGAGGGCGAAATGCTGTTGCTCCAAGTAACTAAACTCTTCAGTCAAACTACCCTGCACAGTGCCAGCAGCTGCCCAATGCAGATAATGAAAAGATCACCAAAACCCTGTTTATTTATATGTGTACCAGAGGGTCACACTCTGAGACAGTGCCTTTGTGTCAGTGCAGTGATGGATTCATCTCCAAACCCACCAGCCAGCTCGCTCAGGAACCAGATGTGCTCCTTAAACCAGAACTCCTCCTGTTTGAAACAGATCAGAGCAGTGCAGAACAGAAGCACTAAATGAGGAAGAGATTCTATATTTGGAGGGTGGGCAGGCCCTGGCACTGGCTGCCCAGAGAAGCTGTGGCTGCCCCAGCCCTGGAAGTGTCCAAGGCCAGGTTGGAGCAACCTGGCCTATGGAAGGTGTCGCTGCCCATGGCAGGGGGTGCATTAAGATGCTCTTTAAGGTCCCTTCCAATGCAAACCATTCTGTGAACCTATTGCAGCATCTTGCAGATCCTTTCCCAAGAGCTGACATCTGGAACAGCAGGAGAGAGGAACAGGAAACCAACAGTGGCACCTAAATGATGCTACAGGGCACACACAAACACCTGCTGAGCAGAATCTGTTCAGCTACAGAGCTGTAGAAAACCTCTGGCACAAGAGGAAAAGGAATCCAGAGATGGATAGATGAGAACAAATGGCTTTCCACAAAGGTGTCCTGGAATATGAGGGGCAGATGGTTGAAGGAACCTCTCACAAAGATCCTCTCGCAGAGATCCTTCAGACCAGGAGTTAGCACTTCCTTGGATCCCCATGAAAAGCATATGCTGGCATAGACAACTCTGCAACCACATCTTTTGTTGTCGTTTCAGGAAGTTTGAATATTTGGGGTCAAACCCAAAAGTGGTTTTACATTCACAAGACTTAGTTTTGTCAGACAGAAAGGAGATAAAGAGGGAGCCGAACCTCACCAGGCTCAGCCCAGCATTCCCTCTGGGAGACAGACCCAGCTGACTCCACTCTGCCTTGACCGGGAAATGCTGGAATGCCCAGGAAATTTGGGAATGGCCGGGAAATGCTGGAATGGCCGGGAAATTTGGGAACGCCCGGGAGATGCTGGAACGCCTGGGAGATGCTGGAATGGCCGGGAAATTTGGGAATGCCTGGGAGATGCTGGAACGCCTGGGAGATGCTGGAATGGCCGGGAAATTTGGGAATGGCCGGGATGTTCGGCAGCCTCAGGGAGCTGGTGCCACCTGGCGGCCGCACCTGGAACGGCACGGAGCGGCTGGACCTCGGGAAAGCTCCTGGTCCCACCTCTCCATCCCCTCTCGGGTCTGGGTTTTGTGGCAGAAGGACGTCTGTGGTACCCCCGTAACCCACAAGGACAACACACAAGGTCCCTGGGCCCGCACTAAGGTCCGAAATGTCACTGTCTGAACAGCCACATAACGCGGTGTGGTCAGAGTTTCTCCTGCGGGACCCTTGGGTTTGTATTCCCAACACTTGCTGGTGCTCTTGAGGAATCATAGAATGTAAATAGAATAGAAAAAATTAAACATGATTGAACAAGGAGAGAAAAGAAAGGATGAATCTCAAACTGGCTCCCAGCTTGGATGCTTGAAAAGTAGAAAACAAAATGACTGGAAAAAAAAAATTGTATCGGGGAGAAGCACGAGATGGGCTGGAGAAGTTTCTTCTGTGGTGAGCAGGGATCACAAGAGTCATGGAATTGTTAAGGTTGGAGAAGATCTTCAGGGTCATCAAGTCCAACCATCAACCCGACACCACCACCACGTTCTCCACTAAACAGTGTCCCCCAGTGCCACATCCACGCAGGTTTTTGAGCGTTCCAGGGATGGTGACCCCATTACTGCCCTGGGCAGCCTGTTTGATGCTTGGCAACGCTTTCCATAAAGAGTTTTTCCCTAATATCCAATCTAAACCTTCTCTGGTGCAACTTGAGGCCATTTCCTCTCATCTTGTTCCCTGGGAGGAGAGAGCGACCCCCACCTTGCTAAAACCTCTGCATTTGCTGAGAGGTTTACGTGCCAGTGCCATCCATGGACTGTCATGATAAATACAACACTGAAGGACCACTGGAACCACTCCTGAGGAGTCTGGAGAGCAAACAGCCCATCCTGACAGTGCACACACCTGTGGAAAGTACAACTGGGCTGTGCTAACTGAGAGATGCCAGAACGTCTCAGCATTTTCCCACCAGGCTGTGCTCGTAAGGAAGATTTCTGTCACTACACGTACTCGTTACAAGGTGTTAAATTGGCTAACAAATATCCTGCTCCTTTTTAATGTACAACATGACTGCACTTTAGTCAGCGTTTCTCCTCTCATTAAAAAGTAAAACAATATCTGATCTGCACAAGGTGATTTGCATACAGAGTCTTCCCTGTCACTGCCACGTCTGGAAACATGAAGTCATAATTCATTGAAAACCCTCAAAAAGGATTATGTACTCACTTCAAAGGACTTATTATTCAGCATCTGAGAGGTTACTGAGAAACCCAGAAGGATCTGTTGGATTTGTTTCTGCAAATACTGTCACAAATATACTCAAGTCATTTACTTTTGTGGTGCCTATTGTGATGAAAAGATGAAGGAAGATGAAGGTCACACTGCTCTCAGTCCAAATGGAGATTCCTAAAAAAGCCTGGATAAGCTTCTTGCTGATGAATATGAATCAGAAACCTACAATATGGCCCTTGTCCAGAAGGAAGCTACATTCTAAATGTAATGTAAAAAATAAGACACAGCAGGGAGCTTGGGGCAAGGAATTTTGAGTGTTTCCCTTCTTTTATAAGGTAACTAATGAGTTGGGGATCAGCATCAACTCTTCTTTTTGTCTCCACCATCATCCTCCTTTCATCTGCATCAGAATTATTGGCCATTAATAGATGGGCTCTAGTGATGGAGAGACACTACTTAAAAGCTCTTTATTGCACATTTATTATGTGTGCTCGCTCCCTCTATTTTGTAATCCCTTTTCCAAATTCCCTTCAACAGCGGAGTCCTGATCTCAGGGGTCAATATGGACCCAAAGTAAAGTTCACATAAACTTCAAGGCATAAGGAATTTATAAGATACTGGGCAGAGAAACAGTATGATCAAAGTACAACATAAAAACCCAACTTTTCCAGTCTCAATCTTTAGGTGCAAAGAAAAATAACCTAAATTGGCAGGAGTACATTCCTGGTTGGTTGTTTCAGTAAAAACAGCTCATTATTTGAAGGGTGAAACTCACCCCAACCTAAGAAAATTGGAGATTTACACTATGATCCCCATTTGCCTTGGGATGACATCAAGACTTTTCAACATGATATCCAAAACAGTCAGAAGGCCGGGTTTTGGGATATTTCAATCATAGAATAATAGGAAAGAATCACAGAAAAGGATCACAGAAGGGTTTGGGTTGGAAGGAACCTTGAAGATCATCTCCTTCCAACCTTCTGCCATGGGCAAGGACACCTTCCACTAGACCAGTTTGCCCCAAGTCTCACCTAATCTGGCCTTGGGCACTTCCAAGGATGGAGCAGCCACAGCTTCTCTGGGCAGCCTGTTCCCATAGAGATTGCAGAAGCCCTGGCTGAATTCTTCCTTTCCCTGGTTCAGAGAAGATTGTAACTCCACGTGCCATCCCTCAGGTGGGTGTTATCCATGCACTGCCTGGCTGTGCACTCTGACAAGGCTCCTCCCTCCATCTCAGAGGCAGAGCTTTGGCAAACAGTGTGTTCTGTTCTTGAGGTAGGAGGTGTTTGTGTGAAAAGCAGCTCTGATCACAAAGTCCTGACTAGTTGTGACTGAGCACAGAGCCTCCTTTACCTTGCTGGTTTTGAAGGCAGGATCCCAGTCAATTTTTCTTGTAGTCAAGGAGAATTGGAGTTCAAAGGAATTTAAGTTATGTCCCAACAAAGCACTATGGCACAGAAACAGAATAGAAAGCTTGGATGCATGTTCTGGAGCTGTTTTATAACTAGAAGGCTTGGAGGCCATGCAGAAAAAAGATTTGCAGTGATGTCAAGACCTATGGCCAGATCTCTTGGGTAAAGTTTCCTGTTCTACAGTACTGTTGTACACAGGCTGAACTGCACAATTTCCTTTGTAAGGGAAAAAAAACCCACCCAAGTATGATCATTAGTCTGTGTCTTTGCAGTCTGGCAGGATCCCTGGGTAAGCACCAACCCATGGCAGCACACTCTGCAGGTTTTATGTTGGCATGTAGAAGTTGTGAGTGGTGGTAACAGCTCTGGCACCTTGAATGGTGTTTGTTTGTTACTGCCAGCAGAAATCCTGCACCAGATAAACATGTTGGACATTTGTCACTTACAGGTTTATCATAGGATGGTTTGGGTTGGAAGGGACCCTAAAGATCATCCTGTTCCACTCCCTGCCATGGGCAGGGACACCTTCTGCTAGCCCAGGTTTCTCCAAGCCCCATCCAGCCTGGCCTTGGACACTTCCAGGGATGGAGAGTCCACAACCCAAATAAGGCATATGTAAAGTATCCTCTGAGGTTAATATGCCAAACATCAAGTTTAAACCAAAGCCTGCCCTTCTGGATCAAGTGTTTTCCCCAAAAGTGGCATTGTGGAGTGTCACCCAGCCTCTGAGAACCCTCAAGTTCACAGCTGTGTGTTGCATCTCACATGAGTATATCATATAACATCATATATCTGCAAGGGCTTTGAAGTGAGCTGTAAAAAGCACACTGCTAACAGTGTGAAGCTTGTTTAAGTTGGGGCTTTGGCTGTTCCCTTTAAAAAAAGGAACCTGTTTTCAAGAAAAATATCCTATATACCATAACTCCCACTCAAAAAAAATGGAAACTTATTTTCCTTTAAAAAAAAAAATCTACTTTACTTCAGACCAGATCATGTGCCTTTGATATTTATAGAGAAATATTGGCATATTTTGTAATAAGTGATGTATTCAAAAAGGATGGGTAATCCTGACTGATCCCAAGGCTTCGTGTCTTCAGAAAATCATATAAAACCTACTTCTTGAACTGGTTCCAAAATTTGCACTGAAACACATGGGCAGAGCCCTAAAAGACAGTGGACACTGACCTGAGGGGGTGGGGAAAGAGAGATCCAGGAATTTCATTAAGCTCACTTTGAGACTTAACTATTTCTCCAAATACCATTGTGATAAATGCAGTAAAAATGTAGGATGAACAAACCAAAGCAGAATATGAAGTTCACAATGTCCTCTACTCTATGGTTACTATAATCTATTAGCCAAGCTCCATTTATGTGTCCCAAAACAGAGACAACCTTCTTTCCTCCAAATACCCTGCAAGAGTGGAAAAGTGAGAGTCTGACTTCAAAAGCTCTTCAACCCTGTAACAGTAGATCAAGTGTATTTTAATTAGAAAAAGATTCAGGCTGCAGAATCCAGGTCTGGCTCTGGACCTAAACTGCTGCAACACACAGGCTGGCTGTCATGGTTCAGCTGGGGCCTCTTATTTTTACTGTGGAAATAAAAATGAAAAAAAATTCTCCACTGTAACATTGGTACGAGTCCAAATTGACAATAAAGTTCCTGGAGTTCCTTGGGATTTACTCTAACAGGAAGTTTTATTGCTCCATATCAGCATTAGTCATGCCTTAGGTTATATGTCAAGTCAAAACAAAGCAATCACATATTAAATTGTGAAGGGAAAAGAAAGTAAAAGTGAAGTCTTGAGCATGCAACAGTCAGGAATCTGATGTTGACTTTAACAGAGCCAGTGTGTCACCCAGAAAACTGCCTGTAGGAATTCCAGCCTTTGTTTCAGACACAAAATACACATTACATAGTAACTCTGAGAAGTGCAGAGCTTAGGTAAATATCATGCATCCTTGATTTGATTAGGAATTGCACTTTTCATCCACCATTTTTAAGTGTAAGAGATCAGGAATTATTTTGCCTGACTGTAACCTTTGGATCTGGAGATTTTTGCTCTCTGTAACTGGAGAAAAGCATGCAGTTCTCAGCAGCATGTTTCTTCTGCAGGTGCTGTATTAACTCAAGAGCCAAGTTGCTTTCTTGCAGCAGCTTTCTCCATTCCTTGAGGAACTGTACACAGCAAGCAACTTAAATTGAAGCAACCAGGAAGTTTACCTGGGTCTCTGTAGAAAGCTCAGCATAATAAAATGTTATTTAACCAAAATTTGGCAGATTCACTCTCATCGTTGCTGGCATTTGAATGCTAAAATATCCAATAATGTATTTTGATTTCCAATTGTTTTGGTTATTTTACCCCTTGGAATAGCACAGCTCTAGTCCAGATGTATTTTAATCTTCCTTACTGCTTCTGCCAAATTTCTGTTTTCCATTTGCTCAGTGCTCTCATCATGAGCAATATGTCTGTGTCACTTCCTCCCTATATGTTCAGGCTTTTCCTTGACTCATGCAACCTGCAAGAAGAAAAGCCCAAAGGCTCTTCAGGGTTACTATTTTTAAATACAGGAACTTCTGGGGGGGCTGTTTGGGAAAGAGATTCCTTTGAAGACAAACAACATGCTATGGATAACATGCATGTGAAACTCATCTACAAAGTGTCATGTCCCAGCCCTGTAGCAGGTCAGTGTGAGACTCAAAAAAGCATAAAATGGCCAGACAGAAACCACAGAGAATCAGGTTTCCAAGAAAAAATTCCAAGGGGATTTGGAATATTTGCTGAACCATGTGGACTGTCCCCAATGACTGTGGATGTGCCATCCCTGGAAGTGTCCAAGGCTGGTCTGGATGGATCTCTGAGCAGTGGTCTAGCCCATGGCAGAGGGTTGGAGTGAGATAATCTTTAAGGACCCTTCCAACTGATCCTGTGATCTGGATCACCAGGTTTCTGGTGTCTCTTCTCTCTGCCCCTCTCCTCCTCAGGGATTGGCTTGACTTATTGCAAATTCACCTTTGATCTCTACAGATGCAAAGCCCATCACATCAAGGGCTGAATAAGTGGGAAGGAAGAGAGATCTTCTTTGAGCCTGGAGACAAGAGAGGCAAAGATGTCCCAAGGGCAGGACAGAGGTCAGGAGCTCAGCCCAAATCTATGTGAAATTTTTAAACCAGAGGGCACCTTGTTGAGGCACCAGCAGATCCTCTGTCTGCTGGCAGTCACACATTGCAGTTCTGGGCACAAGGTGGGCCCACATTTGAAGCAAAATGAGTGGCAAATAGCAAGATGTTCAGGCTGCTCTGCTATGAAGCAGTAAGAGACATCCAGGCAAGGCAAACACCATCTTTGGGTTTCTGCCAGGATATAAACACATTCCAGTGAAGAACCTTTGTGGCATTAAAGGGTGCCAGAGTGCCAGGCAGGTGCTGGGCTGTGAGGGTGATGACTGTGCTCTAACAATGTGATTCCACTGCAGAGAGGGTAATCAGGAGTAAAATCCCTGATGCTGCTTAATGCCCTAATCCCATTCACATTCCCGTTTCACTTCCACTTTTCTGTTCCTTTTGCCTCAACAAATAGTTCCAACAGAAGCTTTCCTTTCAAAATCTCATGGTTTGTAGTTTGCTATGAAAAGTTGTGGCAGTTGTTTTCTGTGATTCCAGTATTTATAAAGTATTTTTCCATGTTATAGAGGCCAGTTGATGGCACAGTTCAGCCTTTCCCTCCTGGCTCACTCTCCTCTCCCCAGACACCTATTTGCATGAGACTTTCAGGAATGTCATATCTGACATTGCTGCCCTCTGGTAATCCTGCTTGAATCAATGAATTGCAAGGTTTGAAAGAGAACACCACCACCCTTGGCTGACTGCAACATCATTTCCTAAGGAAATTAATTTTTTTAAAACAAAATAAAAATAAGCTAATCTTTATGTCTCAGAGGTTGTTCATCATCATGGCCAGAGCACAAGAATGCCTGATAATGCAGATGAGTAGGTTTTGCTCTCAAGGCTCATTACTTACCCTGCAGTAACTCCACACTAAAGCTCCTACCAGCAGCTGTAGCACTTCTTTATTCACAATGTAAATGTGCTGTGTAAACGCTTGTAAAACTTTATGAGCTCCATTGCCTCCAAGCACTCAGAATCCAGGTATGGTTAATAAATCCTGCATGTGCAGTGTCTCCTGCCCCTCCCCAGACTTTCAGGGCAATACTCGTGGCACATCACAGGCAGAGAGCTCCTCTACACTAACCAATGTCATCGGGGGGGTTTTGTTTACTAATCCCAAAAGACACGAGCCCCCTTGTAAGGAGCAGTACCAGAGATTTAACTAACTTTACTGTTTCCATCCCCAGCTGCTGCCTTCGTCTCACACACTCCCTGCCTTGCTTACTGATGCTGCAGAGCGCCCACACCCTATCAGTGGTTTCTTTATTTCTCCAAGAGATATTTTCGGGCGTACAGCAGCAGCCTGCTCGGCCTGGACCTTCTGGAGAGTTCCCACTAGGTGGCACCCATTTCCAACATTCCCTCTCCAGTGAGCGTGTGAATTCCCCTTGCTTTGCTCCAGGTCTTCTCTCTCTTTTTGCAGCATTTCCAAACACTGAGCTCATCGGTTTTAATAACTGCAAAAACAAACAGCTCGTGGGATCTTTTCCCCTGTCCTTACAGTGCTGAATGGATCCAAGCCAAAAGCCAAGGTATGCTGTTTCACAGACAAAAAAGATCAATTTCCAATGTCGTTTCTACAGCTGGTTCAAGAATCTAACTGGTATAATTAATTATTTCCTTTAGGACCACTTTCAGGCAAATCCTTAGTGGTTCTTTATTTTGTCATCCTCACTTACATGCTTAATAAACTTGATCTCTGCAAGAACATCCCTTATCCCAGACAGATTGAGGAGCTGGGAAACAGGGAAAGCTGTGAGGAAAACTGGTGTGGCAGTGGCTGAGAGATGCCAGCAGCCATTTATCTTCCAGCAAATAAGAGGATGGGGAGAGAGTCCCACACAAAACCCTCTGAAGGGAACTCACACAGGAACTGAATCAGGCAAAATGTGCCTCAGTGAGGTTTTGGTGGCAAATAAAAAAATAATAATTCTCTCAACAAGATGTAGTCGAGTAATTGCTCACTAATAGCACTGAGGTAATTTTGGATATCTTTCAGAGAAAAGATTGAGATTTCTCAGACAAGTCTTTCTCAAATTCAGCTTCTCTCCACTCCTCTATACTATTATATGTTCCCAAACAAATCTGTAAAATTCCTTTGCACTGGAACTAATTTTAGTCTGTAATGTAACAGTAAACACTTCCAAGACCAACAAATAGGAAAGATAGTCATGCTTTGGGAGAGAAGCCTGCACACATTTTCCTGGTGAATAAGAGCAGCATAAAGCTAGAAGTCAATAACTCCAATTAAATTCAAACTACAATTTGGGGATAACCCTATTGGGAAAGCAGCTTCTATTTCTGAGTCTGGCAGGCCATGATAACATCACTATCAGAGATAGCAGTCCCCTGAAGACAAAAATGAATGTAGATATGGCTGTTAAAGTCCAGAGTTCATTTTAAGCTCATTTAAAGTTCTTTATCTACATTTCTTCAGATTTTATACGTAAATTCCTGTGTGTTTGTTTTCTTTCCTCAAGTTAATTCTATAAACTAAGAGCTTCCAAACTCCATTTAAAATTTCCGCTTCAAATCCCTAAATCACAAAGATCTCCCAGATATAAACATCAATGAGAAGCCCATTAGTTCATCACTCACTATCTTACAGTGCAAAGATAATGGAAACTATTATGAAGAGGAGATTTCTGGAAGGCCAGTTTTACAGCTGTGGGATGTCAGGCCCTGGCTTTTATTCAGGTGCTGGAAAACCAAAGGCTGTGAAAAAAAAGATAAGTCTGGCAAGACTGGAAAAAGCAGGGGATGGAACAATTCAAAATTCACTGACCTATTTGCTCCTGCATCTGCCGTGGCCTGCAGTCTGGACAGCACAGTGGGAAATGCACCAGGAAAATGTAATCACTGGAGATTATTCTATGTATGAGAACAAAACAATGTCTGCAGTCAGCCTTCCCAAGCCCAACAATTTCCTCTAACTCATAAAACACGGAATGCAACTTCTGCCTTTTGAAACAGTAAAACAGGGAAGCCCTTCCCTGCAGGAGGAACAGAATTCCCCAACAGTGAGCTGTGTGGAGACCCACCAGACTTCCGTGTCTTTACACCTGCACGGGGGTGGATCTTCTCCCTCTCATTCCCACCCCACTGCAGCACAGCCCCTGAGGTGCTGTTGTTGGGGGTACAAAACTCACCCCCTGCTCGGAACAGCCTGAGCTGGTGTTGTTTGCATTTCCCCCAGAGGTTCTGAGGGATCTGTAGCATCCACAAATCACACAGAAGCCAAATACTCCCAGATCCCTGTTTTAATGCAAATCACGTGCTGTTAGATCAGTGCCCAAAGGCTCAAACAAGCAGCCCTTTAATTGTAGGAGTGGTCAGATTATCATTAGCACCCAATCATTATTAATTATTTTTGTTCCACAGGAACGCAGGGGTTTCCAATTGCAAATTTCTCATAAGGTGACCCTTGCTTTGGGATCCTACTCTTTTAAAGTGTTTATGTTGTTTTTACGGTAGCTGTCAGGTTAAGAACAACCGAGCATGTAATGGCATGAGCAGGGGTTTGGTTTTTTTCCGGGGATTGCAGCAAAAGGCTGATCAAATTTCAGTGTTTCTTAGAAGTTGCTCTGCCTTGACAGGCAACTAATGGCTCCAGCACAGGACACATTTGAGCTCAGTTGTGTGACTGTATGGCAATTCCAAGTGCATCTTATACATGTTACACATATAATGAATTTGTAGGTCTGTGGCAAATGCAGCACCTTTACTTCCTGGTCCTGCTAAAACATCTGTGCATTTTAGTGCATCTGCTAACCTGCATTATTTATTTACAAAGGATAATGTGTTGGAGCCACTAAAATGACAAGACTGTTTAAGTCAGTAAGCATCAGAAACAAGATATCCAAAGTCACAGTGCAGCCTCCTTAGTCAACTCCACCAGTAACCACATTTCTCACCTCAGCTTGGAATGTTATTTAAATTATTCTGTGGAGCCCCACAGAATTTGCTTGCCAGTGTTTTATCCCCATTCCTACTGTGAGTGCTGAGGAATTTAGAAAACTGTATCTTTATATGCATTCATGAAGTAGAACTCGACCATCATCTACAGTTCCACAGCCAGAATTAGGGCTCTAGAACACAAATGTCAAAGCTCTGTTAGTTTTGAGTGCCCAGTTTGGGATACTTTGTTTGATTATTTTTTTCCCCCAATGCTTTCTATATCAAAACACAACTCTCCTTGACTTCACCTCAGATTTGGACATCAACAAACGGAGTTCAACTGGTTACTCAAGCTGGACACTCAGGCACAGGCCAGCTATAAAAACCCTGACTTCCCCTTGTGTCACAAACTGTGACTTCAGGCAGGGATAAACTCCATTTTCCCAGGAGCATTCACCTTTCTACTCCTTCAGCTTCTGATCACAAATAAATGGCTCTGAGAGTTAAAACAATTTTTGCATGCATTAGTAAGCTTTAACCACTGGACAGAAAGGTCATTCTTGGCTAAACATCTGCAGTTGGAATGTACTTTGTAGCTGGAGAGGTAAAAACACATGCCTTGCCAGAACATTCCTTAGCTTCTGGCAACCAAGTGAATGGGCTGTGTCCTCTATGGGGCAACCTTCACTACCCATTTCCATCACTTTGGATCCCTGATCCATTGATTGGTAGGAGTAAAAAAATATATATAAATAAATAAAAGACCTGCTGCCCGATCTATTTAACTGCAGTGCTCACTGCAACATTCTGGAAAACCTCAAAGCTGTTCAATGATCATTTTTATTAGAAACTGGTATCCCTACTTCCAAAATAATCATGGCATCAAGTTTAGTAAAACTGACAGTGAATAAAAATGAAAGAAAATGCAAGAGAATTGCAGTGTGAGGAGGAAAACAGGCAACAGGGGAAAAAAACCCCCAAATCCAGACATAGTTCTGTGATGTCGAAATTGCAGAGGACTGGCTTTCCACATCTTGTGTTGACAGTGAGAACCCAAAGAAATGGGTATTTCCATCATCCCTCCCCTGATCAGCTTCTCAGTTACCCAGCTGAATGTGAGTACATGCAGCCCTTCCTTCTGTGAGGGATCTTACAGGGTTAGACTTTATATATTGCTTTATATATTTCTCAGGCCTTGGAGGAACTTCCCTTTGCTCAACATTTCTACGGCGCAGTTCAATCTGGCTGGAATTGGCCAATGCCCTGGCCAACAGCTCGTGCCCAGCACAAACTGCCACTGTGGTTGCACAAGCCTCATTTGCTCAGGAAATGAAGCAAAAGATGAGAAATAGGTGTGTATAAAAGCCTGCCCTGAATTCCCAGTGCAGCCTCAGAGCAGCCTTCCCATGGCTCCGATCCCGCATCTTCTCTGATTAGAGCAGCAGCGTACCCAGAGATTAGTCAAAGCAACGTTCCTCTTCTAGCAACTAATTTAAGGCTTTTTAATATATTACACTTTCTTTTAGGTCCAAACCTTTCTATTTTGGGACTTCCAATTCAAATTTGCTTAATAGCTTTGCGTAATAGTCCCTTGCTCCCAATAAATTCCTCATTTTAGCTTTAATTGGTTTGCTCATGAAGAGTCACAATTTACACAAGGTGAAGAGATGTATCACTAGCTAATACTGAGTATAAGTAATATTTGATTAAATAGAATGAGATACTAATTTGCTTTCTTTTCTCAGCATTTGTTAATGATATTGTCAATTTCTACAAGCAGATAAATTATATTTACACCATAATCAATGAAGCGTATTTGGAAGAGGTATTAAATAACCATGTGAATTCAATGTGCTCTGAAATTCACATTTTATGATTTTTTAAACATTTTTAAGTGTTAACTGAGCTCAGCCTGAGGTGCCTGGCAATGGAAAAAGCACAGGACGGGTGGAAGTAGTTTGGGGGATACTAAGAAACCTTTGGGGAATACTTTGTGAAAGAAATGGATACTCTAAACCACCTTCAAAATTCCTCACCTTGAAACACTCATGGTTTGGAACAAAAGAGTTTAAATGTAGCTTGGAGTACCTCAGGAAGCTTCTTAAATGCAAGGAAAAAGCTGTGATTTTATTTTTTTTTCCCCCAAGTATCGCAATTTTGAAGCACTTACAATTCCTTCCTGGGTATCTGACTGATCATTTTGAGCACTTTGGTCCTCAAATGGAGAGCAAGGCACTCTGTTAAATTAAAATATAACAAACAGATATGAGAAATACACTTAAATAAATCATGCCAGCCTGTGCTACTGACTGCTATTTAATTTATTACTGGTAGAATATTTGAATAACAACTTTTTAAGCTTCTTTGATGTACCTTTTATTTTATGGCCAAAATAAAGCCTGTGAAAAACATATGTTAATGAATTAGATATATTTAGAAAAATTAACTTTGGAGTATGTATTTGGGCGGGGAGGGTGGTGGTGATATTATTATTATTATTAATTATTATTATTACTACTCCTAGTTTAGCTTGAGTCTTGGTTGTGTTTTGTTTTTCCTAAAATCACAGACACTGGGGGAGAGAACTGTGTTTAGGCTGATTCTGAAGTGATGCTGATGGAGTGTAAGTGACCTGTGCCACCCTCCACACACCACGGTGGGATTTGTCACCACACACACCCCCTGTGCCCAAATTCGGTGGCTTGGCCTGGGCTCTGGGACAGGGAAAGGCCAAGAGCAGCATAAGTCATGATGTGCACCACCTGAAACTATGTGCGGCCAGTGACCTATGAACAAATACATTTAGGTTAGAGATTGGGGAAAAAATCCTTCCCTGGGAGGGTGGGCAGGCCCTGGCACAGGGTGCCCAGAGAAGCTGTGGCTGCCCCTGGATCCCTG